>CALYLW010002683.1:37081-65123 GCA_944989445.1 Ampullaceana balthica | reverse complement strand
AGCGATTGTGAGGTTCTAGGGCAGTGCTGTCCAAACTTTTTGACCCCGTGGGCCAATTTTTTCCCCCCGTGAAGCCGGGGGCCGCAAGTCTTAAGAAAATTATTAAATGTAAAAATTATTCTTACCTTATGTAACAGCATCTCCTCATCAATATAACTTATAACAAATAACATGAATAAAAACTGTAACACATCTCCAATGCGATATTTGGCTTTGATCTGTAATTGCAATTTTGTTAATTTCCGGTTTGTATTCTGTAATCCGCATGATGCTATAGGGACAGAACAAATCGATGCGAATTGGCTCCATATTCGAGACACTATTTACAACACCTCTCTTGCCGTCCTCGGGAGGAAGGAAAGAAAAAATGCAGATTGGTTTGAAGCCCACTGGGTTACAATGAATCCCGTGACGGAGACAAAAAGAAAAGCTCTACTGGCCTACAAAGCTTCTCCAGGACCTGACACCCTGAAATGTCTCAGAAGTGCCAGAAACACAGCCCGGAAGACTGCACGTTTTTGCGCTAACACTTATTGGGTGGAATTATGCAAAAGCATTCAATCTGCTGCTGATCAGGGAGATATAAAACAAATGTACGAAGGCATAAAAAAGGCCACTGGGCCCACAACTTCAAAGTCAGCTCCAATCAAGACAAAATCAGGTGAGATGATCACAGAACGAGACAAGCAGATGCGGCGCTGGACTGAGAACTATCTAGAACTCTATGCGACACAGAATGTAGTATCTGACTCTGCCATAGAAAGAATACCAGATCTACCAGTTCTAGATCAGCTTGATGCTACACCGTCAATAGAGGAGCTTGGTAGGGCTATCGATCATCTGAGAAATGGAAAGGCCCCAGGCAACGATGGCATTCCTGCAGAAGTCCTTAAGCACGGCCAGCCAGCACTACTGAAGCCTCTGCACGAACTCATATGCGATTGCTGGGAACGCGGTCACATCCCACAGGACATGCGTGACGCCAAAATAGTTACGCTTTATAAGAACAAAGGAGATCGCAGCGATTGCAATAACTATCGTGGTATCTCCTTACTGAGTATTGTGGGAAAGGCTTTTGCCAGAGTGATCCTTGCACGCCTGCAAATTCTGGCGCAAAATGTCTACCCAGAATCACAATGCGGTTTTCGGGCTGGCCGGTCAACAATGGACATGATCTTCTCACTCCGTCAGCTACAAGAGAAATGTCGGGAGCAACAGAAAGCCCTCTTTGTTGCCTTCATAGATCTAACAAAGGCATTTGACCTGGTCAGCCGCGAGGGTCTGCTACGTATATTGGAAAAAATAGGATGCCCGCCGCGGCTTCTCTCCATCATCGAGTCCTTCCACACCAATATGCACAGCACAGTGCTCTTCGATGGTGCCACCTCAGAACCCTTCCCAGTCTGTAGCGGAGTCAAACAGGGTTGTGTACTGGCTCCAACACTCTTCGGTATCTTTTTCTCGATGCTACTGCGTCATGCATTCGAGGACTGTTTCGAGGGTGTAAACATCCATACCAGGGCGGATGGAAATCTGTACAACATCAGCCGTCTCCGTGCAAAGAGGAAAGTGGAAAATGTTTTAATTAGAGAGCTGCTCTTCGCGGATGACGCAGCCCTTACCTCACATTCAGAGATAGGTCTCCAACTTTTGGTCGACAAGTTCTCAGAGGCATGCAAAGATTTTGGTCTAACGATAAGCCTCAAAAAGACCAACATTATGAGACAAGGAACTGACTGCTTCACAGCAATCTCCATTGAGGGAAACACCTTGGATGTCGTCGATGATTTTACCTACCTTGGCAGTAACATCACAAGCACACTCTCCCTGGAAAAGGAAATTGAAACCAGAATCGGCAAGGCTTCATCATTAATGGCTAGGCTGAATAAAAGAGTGTGGAACAATGCACAGCTCACTGCTAGGACAAAAATCACTGTGTACCAGGCCTGCGTGCTCAGCACACTCCTCTATGGCAGCGAGTGCTGGACGACCTATGCCAAACAAACAAAGCAACTCAACAGCTTCCACTTACGATGCTTGCGCAGGATTCTGCACATCAAGTGGCAGGACAAGATAACGAATGTCGAGGTACTCAGAAGGAGTCATATGCTGAGCATGCACTCAATCCTGAGTGAGAGGCGCCTGCGGTGGCTGGGACATGTCCGCAGGATGAACTCGGAGCGCATTCCAAGAGCCCTGCTTTACGGTGAGCTGGCAACTGGTGTGCGGAAGAGAGGACGCCCCTGCTTGCGCTTCAAGGATGTCTGCAAGAAAGACATGAGTCTGGCGCAGATAGACCATAAAACGTGGGAAACCATTGCTGAGGAACGCACCTCCTGGCGGGCTAAAGTACGCGAGGGCATCCAAGCCGCGGAAGCTTCCCTTACAGTCAAGAGCGAGGAGAAAAGGGCCAGGAGAAAGGGGAAGGGGGGCAGAGGAGCAGGAGGAAACGCCATCATCCCATGAGGATGGACGGATGCCATATATATTCAGTAACTGCTGCTCTTATTAAGTGTCCTCAATGCTCATCAGGCAAAGCGTTTCGATTTTTTAGATTTTATATTATTCATGACAGAGAATCCAGCTTCTCAGACGTAGGTGCTCCCAAATATGGTTAATATTCTTCTACAACTTTTCTATATTTGTGGAAATTCGTCTGCAGAAACATACGTTATCAATAATTCATATGGCGACTAGATCTAACTCTTATGTTTATCACGAAGCGGCGTGTTATGCTGAATCTCGATGATTTTAAGCTGCACTGCACCTTCGTCTGTTCCTAACATTGTCATTTTTGAGGCTACATTAGAGACATCACTAGTAAATTGATTTTCTACAAAAAGCAAACAGGTGTAACATTTCGAATATCTTTAAATTGATATGTGCAATCCAGCTTCAACTTTTTAAATAAAAGCTAGAATTGCTCATTTGTGACAAACTCCGGAAGTTTTTGAGCAGTCTTGGCAAGAGCTGGGAAGTGAGTAAAATTTGAATGATTTAGTTGGGTAAAGAAAAAATCGAGTTTAGATTTTTTTAAAAATCTTATTCTCTCATCAGCGTTGGTAAGATTTGAAAACGTCCTTGCAATTTCAAATTTAATTTATTCAGGTGATCCGCGATGTTGGTTAAATATGCTAATTTTACCAAAAAATCAGGCGTTTCTATATAATTTAACAAATCCTCCTTTTTTAGACATGAGAAACGGTATTACGTCGTCAATTAGAATTCAAAATCTTGACAGAACTTTTCCTTTGCTCAGCCAACGAACATCAGAATGAAGAATAAAATCCCGAACATTTCTATTATAGTCCTCTATATAACAAAGTCTTAAACTGCCGGTGATTTGATGGATTACCTTGAATGAGATTAACACTTTTCATCACAGCATCCATAACATTTGGCAATTTATCATCTTTCAACTTTGAGGCAACAGATTGCTGATGAATTATTCAATCATAAAGTTGAATGTCTTGAAAATCATTGTTAGCCATCTGCAAACCAATGAAGCCAACTTTCCTTCCTACCATTGCTGGAGCACCATTCGTTGTAACAGAAATAAGCTTCCTCAAATCAAAGTTGTTCTTTTAAAGAAATTACTTCAGTACCATATAAACATCCTCACCACGGGTTGTATTGTGCAATGGAACTAGTGTCAATAGTTATTTTTTAAATGTCTGCCCCTTGTCAAACCTAACCCAAACTATAAATTGGACAACGTCAGTGATATCACATGATTCATCCAATGCAAGACTGAAACCAGAGGCGGTTTTTAAATCTATTACTTTTCTAATCTCTTACATGTCATATTGGCTTTCCCTTTTTACAAACGAATTTCCTTTCAAAACTCGTTCCTGCTGTCTCTCAGAATTTCTTCTTGAGTGAAATGCACTATTAATTACAAACAGTTTTTATTCTGCTTCCTACTCCCAGAATGGGTCATACTCCAATGAACTAAAAACCAGTTTCTGGTCTGATTTCTTTTAAAAAATAAAGGATGGACATATCCCCACCCCCGAACCCAGGTAGGTTTAATTTCAAATCGTTCGCATTCCTCTTAAGTCATCTACGAGGATTATATTACCCAAAGTGTCATTTTGATTTCCCTAATTCTATTATTAACATTCCTAGAAAAATGTGCCATGTCTGTGTAATCAAAACCATTCCTGGGAGACATGGTCATTTTTACGTTGACCAGGTAGCTACAAACCCGTTGACCATTCTTTAGGTTCCCCATTCATCCTTCCAAATGCCGTAGGTAATTATATCTGTTGGATACACCGTGACCCCTTACCACCCCACCCCATCCCGCCCAGGCCAGAGCAGCAGAAAGAAGACTGTTGGTATCCGATTTCAGGTTATTAGAAGTTTCCCCATTGTCAACCTGGAACGCCTTGAACATAATTCTACCAAATCACCACCCTCCTTTTGGCATCTCAACCCACCTTATTAAAAATTCCATAATTCCATAATTCTCATTTGCTCTCTTCTAAATTCTCAAAAATTCTGAATCACTTAAGGTTGTTTATTTTATTTTCATTTTTTTTTAAAAAACCTTTTTTCTTTTTAAATTTTGTTTGTTTTTTTTTAAATAAAATTTTTACAAACTGTACCAAGCTCTGGCGGGCCATTTAAGACAGTTCCGCGGGCTGCGGGTTGGACAGCACTGTTCTGGGGGATGAAAATTAGAAGGGATACATTGCACAGGTTGCTGCATATCATATTGTTTCTAACGAAGCAAATCTATCATTGCATGGTGAAACGAAGATAAATATTCAATACGTTTGGGAAACTTTCTTGTTGAAATGATATCTAATATCTAATATCTAATATCTAATATCTAATAATTCAAGAGAACCCAATGAGACCTATTATGAATACATCTACAGAGGCGTATCCACGTATTGTCCATTACCACCAGAAACCGAAATGTTATAAATGTCCTGGAAATTATTTGAAAGCGATATTAACTTATGATGGATATAAAGACTAAGAGCTCTATTGTTCGTTTAAGTCTGATACACCCTACAATGACCAGATGTCTTAACTTAAGTTAACCGATGTGTGAAGTGGTCAGATTTTAGAAAATGTTCGAAAAGAAATTTCAGGGGAAATTTGAGATAAGTGTTTCTTGGATTTTATGGGAAAGCGGGGACAATAGCTGATGACTTCAGTTTTGACATTCTTTAAAAGCTAAAAGTGACAGACTGGACTTAATGACGTAGTGATAGACTTGACATACAGATGTCTATCGCTCAAGTTTACGATAATGACAGCACAGTGTCGAGAATTCAAAGGAGTATTTCAGTCCATACTCATTTTCAACTCTTTAGTGCTTTAGATAAGATAATTTTCTTTTAGCTGCATCGAATCATGGACGAGATGTCTCAGTACTATGAACGGTCGCTACAACACGTTGCAGTTTTCATCATTCGGTGGTTTAGCAAGGTGAAAGTTAATTGTTTGGTGTCAGTGTGGCACTGATTGAAGCTTTATGTGATCCTCTAAGAATGTTGTTCACACGTAGTAAAACAAAAGGTCTTTTACACGCTGTCTGGGATTTAGTTTTTAACCTGCTACATAAACCTTTGGGCTGATCTATATGATAAAATTAATCTTGAGTAGCAGCTGCAGCATACATGTTGGCTCCATGTCATACTTTTTAAAGGTAAAAATATGTAATAAAGTCGAGTTCAACTTCACGTTACAGTAACGTCAATGAAAGAAACTCAGGTGACGTTTTGAAACGTACACCTAGAAGTATCAAGCCGTGATTGCTATTGTTACCCACATGGAACTAAAAATGATAAAGACTATCATTGGCTTGAGTTCATGGCTGGATTTATTAATTTTTTTACTTCGAAGAAATGAGGATGACCTGCGTTAGTTTTAAAGGTTGATATTTTAATATCGTGACACAGCAAGTATCAAGTTATTAGTTCTTGTTAATTATACAAAGATAATTCTTCTACATAATTTATATGCCGAAGACCAACGCCAATGTAGCTACCTATATTGTTATTTATGTATGCACATGTAACCAACGGAACAATTTGGATGCTTCATCCTTTTTCTTATAACCCTTGTCATTGTTTGTTTATGTTTGTGTTTATTTATTCTTTTTATCTTTACGTAATAATTTTTCCTTGATATAGGACGTCTTTTTTAATTGTAAATATAATTTTAATACTTGTGTTAAGTTACCTTTTCTGACGAAGATATTAGACGAAACGTCTACTCTTGTATCAGTGAGAAAATAAAGCTTTAATTTATTGTTTCCATCAAAAGGTTTGTTTTTGTATCTTGTATTATATTTGAAAGCTTCGTCGTAGTCCTATAGTATATGAAGATGTTGTACCCAAGTATCAGGTCGTTCGTCGTAGTCCTATAGTATATGAAGATATCGTACCCAAGTATCAGGTCGTTCGTCGTAGTCCTATAGTATATGAAGATGTTGTACCCAAGTATCAGGTCGTTCGTCGTAGTCCTATAGTATATGAAGATATCGTACCCAAGTATCAGGTCGTTCGTCGTAGTCCTATAGTATATGAAGATGTTATTCCCAAGTATCAGGTCGTTCGTTTGATTACATAAATCCAAGGCGCGAGAAAAATGTGGTCACATTATATGTGAGCACTAAAGTTAGCCACGTACCGTAGCGTAGGTTCTGTTGACCTTTAACCAGCGCGCCCCCCTCCCTAACTTTTGATTCGACACACTTTCCCCACCCCTAACCGATAAAAAAATAATTATTTACACCTTGTAGAAGAGTTATAACTATTAATTCTTATTCTGATTTTTCTTATGACATTTAAAATAGATACAAAAATTTTATAAGTTAAAAAATATATGATTTCTAAGAAAAGTGTCTAACTAATAAAAATAAACAGCTCTTAATTTTAACAATTTATCTTTGATCATTCTTTCTTTGTTTATTTTTATTCAGCCCCCAAAACACCACTTTTTTCATGGATATTTTTCGTACCATTTCAAATATATTCCCCCTCCCCACACACCCCAGATACATATATTATTAGCAGGGTCGGATTTAGACTTGATAAGGCCCTCAGCTATTTGAGATACGGGGTCCTTCAAACGTCCAGATATTCTATGTCAGTGCCAATAAATATAAGAATTGCTCACTTGGACAAATTTGTTTGGGTGGCCCCCAATAAAGTGGGGGCCCTAGGCTTATAGCTTGCTTAGCTTATACGTAAATCCGGGTTTGGTCATTAGCCCACAATCAATGTTTTTGTCAGTCTGACGCCTATGTATGTTGAGAGGGTTTGCGATGTTTCTGTGAAAAGGAATCTTAAAAAGAGATACTCATCCAGGGTATCGGGAGTAGGAGGACAGGAGGCAACTGACACAGATACATCAAATATTGTAGTCTCGATTTTTACTTTTGGAAGCTTTTTGGGAGAAAAAAAAGCTCATGCATTCTGCCCATTTTTTAATGATCCGGAAATGCCTCTAAAGGCCACATTTTTGTCCAGTTGACGATGGTATATTTTCCGTTTTATGTTGGAGCAGTAGACCTGCTAGCCTTTTGAGATCGCAATGATATCACAGTTATTTTACCTTGAAATATCGGGGCTTATGAAGAGGTATATTAAATATTTGTTTTGAAGTAGGCGGAGTCTTATTTGTCTTTGTTTAGTTATAATTACTTTCATAATTAAACACATGTATTTTAAAGTTTTCTCATTTTAAGCAACCAATTATGTGTTAATTAAAGCAAAGTTATTGACTAAAGAATTCCACGTTTTAAAAGTACTTTTGGAAATATTAAGACAAATAAAATCATCCACCATGGCCCCGAACTATTTGAGTCCCAACGTCATCAATGAAAACATTCGCTCTTCTCCCGTCGGTTAATGTTCATAGCAGCACTGAACTTAAACTTAATGATACGTATCTAAGAAACGTACAATGATCTTCTTCGATGATATTTAGCTCAGACGGAACACGGCTTCAGTAGAGCAATGCTCTGGTAAGAAGCTGTTCTGTGTTCTGGTGGAACAATGCTCCAGCGTATCACTGATCCAGTGGAACATTGGTCCAGTGGAACACTGCTCCAGTGGCACATTTGCTTAAGTGGAACACTGCCCCAGTGGAACACTTCCCAAATGGAACACTTCCCAAAATGAAACACTGCCCAAGTGGAACACTGCCCTATGGAACACTGCTGGCGGGAAAATTCTCCAGCGGCAAACTGCTTGGCTGAAAAGCTGTGATAGTGGACCCCCTTCACAGCCAACCTCACTGTTTACCCAATTGATTAAGTTAGTGTGGTCCCAATAATTGCAGAGCAAATTTATAGATATGTATGAATATGTTCAGGTCAGGAAGGTCCAACTTGTTTGTCAGCACTTTCAAGCGGATATATCTTCGTTACCAAACATTTGAAACGAACTTTACGTATACAAACATCCAACGAACCATTTTTCATCATATTCAAATTTATTTCAAAACCAGAATTTCATTTCAGAAACAAAAATAATTGAATACAGCAACACTGTTCTTTCATTATTTTATTATTATTTCCACATTATGATGTAACAGGTTACGTAGGAAAAAGTAAACATTGTTCATTGAGGAACTCTTCTCTAGTCATTGTCCATTTCCGGTGACTCTTTGAATCCAATACTGATATCAAATATTACAGTGTATAAACACAGACGTTGACACTTTCGTCACTTCATTAGAATCAAATTCACGGCTAATATTTACACTCGTGATTCAGGCATCAGTGAAGCTGAAAATTCCATTCATTGGCAGTGTTCATATGAACTGTTTTGGGCGTCAACCTTCGACCTGTTTTTCCAAGGTCATGTCATGACAGTTTCTATTCATGTCGTTTAATTTTTTCATGCCATTACATTTTCCATGATGACATTGCATTTCGACTTGTTGTCATTACATTTTCCATTTTTGTTGTTATATTTTTTAAAATTTCATGTCATATTAGCTTTTTTTTTATCTCATTAAATTTTCTATTCATGACATTACATTTTCTTCTCATGTCATTACATTTTCTATAAATTACGTTATGTACGCGTGTAGTTTCAAATTTCATTATACTTATATGATTGCTTTCAATACATTTAAGAATTTTTTTTGTTCAATATTCAAACTGAGTTTTTAAGATTAGAGCGCGAAGAAAATGTTAAACTAATATTTTTTTTTAAAACCTTATAGGCTGACTCTGAAAACAATGTCATTATGTAACTATACATGGAAGTGACTAGATCGAAACACTCTATTATACATGAAAAAGTAATTAGTAACTCTTAACGTCGTGTGATTAAGGGCCGTCCATAAATGACGTCACGCACCTAGGGGGGAGGGGGGGAGTCCTCACATTTGTGATGATGTGTGACGAGGGGGAGAGGGGGAGGTTAAGAATTGTGACGTCACATCAAAGCACGCTACTTTAAATTGAAGTTCCACTTAAATATTCGATTTCTTACTATTTATTTATGACGTTTTACATGGATTCACGCGTGTTACGTCATTAGAGTGGTGCAGCCTTACACTAAATACATACTGCAATGACAATAAAGTTATTTGAAACATGCTCATTTTCAAATAGAAAATACATGTACCCCCCCCCCTTATTTTTTTTTGGGGGGGGGGCTGGGAGTCGTCATAGCTTTGTAACGTCATATTGGAGGGGTGTTCTAAGTTTTTGTGATGAAGTGTGACGAGGGGGAGGGGTGGGGTTAAAAATCGGTCTAAATCGCGTGACGTCATTTATGGACGGCTCCTAATTACACTACATACATTTGCTCATAGCATTCGCTCTCATGAGATAAATTAGAAATGGCCAATTTAGAATACTACCTGTTAAAATTATATATTGAATTTTGAACTAAATACTTGGTTAATATAACTTTCGAATAGTCAAGAACATTTTATTAGATTAAAATTACAAAGAAATAGTAACATTCTATAAAATGAAACTAAAATGGCAATCTCAAAAAATTATATTTAATAACAATTAAAAAGCATTGGTTAGCTTTGGGGCCGTTCCATAAAGTACGTCACGCTATTTTTGACAATTTGTAAACCCCCCCTCCCCACTGTCACAAACTGTCACAAATCTTGGACCCCCCCCCCTCCCTAAAGAACGTCACACTTTCGAATTTTTTTTAATTATTAGCAAACACTTAAAATTTAATATAAAACACCATGAAGTCACACTTGGCCGGACCCCGCTCCCCCTCTGTCACAAACTGTCACACTTTCTTACCTCTGGAGCGTGACGTACTTTATGGACGACCTCTTTCATACTTGTATTTCATTTTTAAGAAAACAGAGACTTTTACCTCGGAACATTGTTTTACATATAAATACTCTGCTCGGAACATTTTTTTACATCTAAACGTCTTGCTCAGATTTATATATATATATACCCTATATATAACTTGAACAGAAGCTGTTGATAAATGGCACATTAACATAAGACAAGATCAAATGGCATGACTAATTTTATACATAAAATATTTGCTAACTCCGCTGAATATATACAATGCCTTATTTATGTGCCCGGTTGGGCCAGTAGACACGCGATGACATATTAAAGTTAAAAATTAAAAGAAGTAGGATCTTTAAGAAAACACATATATCGATGGAGATTTCAATAGAATAAACCTGAAATATAAACAAAAAAAATTGGGTCTTAGTGATGTCAAACAATAACAACAAAAATAGAGACGTTTGGTTTGTTGAAAACAAGGATTGATACCATTTTATAACTATGTTAAGATATGCTTAAACTTAGTTGTTTTTAAGGAAGACCAAGAGTTAAGCAAGGGAAATAAGTAAGGGGCGTAAATTCCGTTAGATACGTGGGTCTGAGCTTTCCCCTTTTTGACCACGGGTTGCTTCGGGTATTTATTTAATGAGGGAAATTGTTACTATGGGGAACTATAAAAATTTATTTGGATTGCATTGGATCTAGTTCTACTAAGAGACAGTGGGAAAAGCTTTGCTCGAAAAGACACGTAACGGCTAAGATAAAAAAGCACATGTATATATATAATATTTAATAAATATATAAATATTTAAACAATATAAAATCCAAAGTCCCTGTCAGTCTCCATAACGTTGATAGACATAGTGCAACAGTCCATAGCAGTTAAAAAAGAAAAATATTTTTTAATCAAAAATATAGATCTAAAATCATAATCGTCAAAGATACTATTCATTATAGTTAGAATAAATAACTCGTAAAAACAGAGCTTTTGACTATAAATCCCAACGCGCATAACTCAAAATAAAGTCTTGGAAGAAATACTGCACCAAAAATAACTCGTTTTGAACGTCCGCGTAAACGTGTTCAATATGATTAAGCTGTAGGAGTCATATGTGTTTGATGATCGCTATAGATGACCGGAGAACGGACAGAAAATTGCCCTTTATTATATAGGATGACGTCAATTACCCAAACAATTATAAAATACTTTGTGTACATTTCAGGAAGTTTAATATTTCGTATTTATCAAACAAGGATAAGTTACTTGGGCATTTGAAAAAAGTGGGCGCCCTACATCCCTTAATTTTCTATGTTTAATATGGTTTTCGTGATTCGTCAAAATAGCTCAATTTCTTGTTATAGAGTGTATTTTACGAGTTGCACAATGTCAAAATCAGTTGTTTGTTCCTCGCCTGATTCCTTTCATGTTTGACATGGGGGAAATTGGAAGCTTTTTCTGATTTTCGCTAAAGATGTTCATAGTTTTAGTGGGTCTATTTATAGAAATAAATTTTGCACAGCTAACTTGAAACACATCTTCCAGCCCAACAAAAAAGTACTCACAAACAAACACAAGTACTAACTCAAATCACAAACAATTACTTACACACAAACACAAGTACTCACAAACAAACACAAGTACTAACAAAACACACTAACAAGTACTCACACAAACACACAAACAAGTACTCACAGGCATAAGTACTCACACAAACCACAAGCAAACAAATACTAACACAAACCACAAACAAACAAATACTACTAATAAAAATAATAAATAATAAATTGATTATTTATATAGCGCTGTATCCCAGTAAGGAACTGGGCTCACAGCGCTTTACATGAAAGAAATAACATACCTATAAGTATTAAATTAACTTTCATATCATAAGAAACACAAAAATTACAGTACATTATACATAATACATAAGCTACGTTAATCATTTACAAGAAATGTTTCATTAATTTTGAAAATAAATTTTGAAAAGATGTGTCTTAAGTGCAGTCTTGAAGGACTTGGTTGTTTGAATACTACGTATGTGTAATGGTTAGAAAATTCCATTGTTTGGCTGCACAAAAAGAGAACGACCTTTCACCAAATGTTTTGGTGCGTGTGGTAGGAACAGAGAGAACGCGTATGTCTGCAGAAGATCGCAGCTGGCGAGTGGGTGAGTAGACCGACAAAAGTTCAGTAAGATACGATGGGCATGAGTCCGAAAAGAAGTTGTGACAGAGAACGGCCAGTTTGTAATCAATACGGGCTTGTATAGGCAGCCAATGAAGTGAGTGAAGAAGTGGAGTAACATGGTCATGTTTTTTGCCTTGAGCACCAGTCTGGCAGCTGAATTTTGAACTAACACAAACAACAAACAAGCACAAGTACTCAAACAAACACACAAAACAAGTACTCACACACAAACACAAGCACTCACACAAACACACTAACAAGTACTCACACACAAACACAAGCACTCACACAAACACACAAAACAAGTACTCACACACAAACACAAGTACTCACACAAACACACAAAACAATTACTCACACACAAACACAAGTACTCACACAAACACACAAAACAAGTACTCACACACAAACACAAGTACTCACACACAAACACAAGTACTCACACAAACACGCAAACAAGTACTCACACACAAACACAAGTACTCACACACAAAACAAGTACTCACACACAAACACAAGTACTCACACAAACACACAAACAAGTACTCACACACAAAACAAGTACTAACACACAAACACAAGTACACACACAAACACAAGTACTCACACAAACACACAAACAAGTACTCACAAACAAACAAACACAAGTACTCACACAAACACACAAACAAGTGCTCACACACAAACACAAGCTCTCACACAAACACAAGCACTCACACAAACACAAGCACTCACACAAACACAAGCACTCACACAAACACACAAACAAGTACTCACAGGCAAAACACCCCGTGAGACAGTTGGCCAGGTTCCCGGCCACCAGGGCGGGTAAGGCAATCTCAGACAACCATTTCCTTCTCCGTGGTAAGAATGCTTTCATCATGGCCATGGTGATACCCATGGACAACAGACTAGAGAACCCACACAGGGCGTACGACGTGATGGCTTCTGACCGCTCCTGGAAGTGAAGGTTGGTGTTAGTTGGACAAACAAGAGCGGAGATAATTGGATGGAGAGAGTTGGGCCATATTAAAATATCACTGAACTTAGCTGGAGATAAAGCTTTTTTTTTAGAGGTATTGCAGCAATAAAGAAAACTTAAAATTTTAAAATTGCGATTAGTTTAAAACAGGAATGTCCAAAGTCCGGCCCCGGATAAAAACTTGTTAAGCTTTATAATTTACACTTGTAATTAAAATCTTCCCAACGTATGTCATTTATGTTTATTATTTTCATCCGGTCCCGGAATATCTTTACTTCAAAGAATATGGCCCGCCATGCAAAAAAGTTTGGACGCCCCTGGTTTAAGACATTTAATTCAAGTAATCGATAAAATGAAATCAGCTCAATTCTTACTTAATAAATAAAACCTCCACCATGTTTTGTGAACTTTAATGGCGTTTGTAAAATAAACAGTGAATACAAATTAATTATTATTTTTTAAATTTTGTATGTGTTTAAACTTATTGATTTTTAAAAAAAACCACACAATAAACATCATTACTAGTCTAAACATAGTAAGAGAGATGAACAAGGCATGATACAAAGTATGACGTAAGCTTTAGTAACATAATGTCAAACCTGTTTGAGAAGAGACAAAATGAAGTTTAGTTAGATGCATAATTTTTTTTTAAACGGAACAAAACAAGTTTTTTTTACTATAAATCCTTACAAGGAAGTGGGTTAAAATCGATCCAAAGTTTTTTCGGCAAGCAAGGTATCAAGCTAGCAATCAAGCAGACGCCCCGAGTTAATATAAAGGATTAAATAATACTAAAAAAACCTATCTTATCTTTTCTAATACACAACATACTCTCATATAAAGAATAATTTTGTGTTATTCACTTATCCATGGTTTATGTATAGTCTTGTATTTTTATTATAATTTCAAATGAATATAGTGTTTGTTTTCTTTGCTTGTTCAGTAAACCCCTTCCACACCCGAATGCCAGACTGGAAAAAATAGGATTTGTATGTGTTTGTTCTTTCTTATAGCACAAGATAATTGTTTTTATCTATATTTCAATCTGCGTATTTTTTTAGATTGTTGTTGCGGTAGATTTCCAAGTTACAAAATAACGAATAACTATAATTAATGCTTTCTTTTGTTATTCTTATAGTTTCTTATGTTTCTTGGTTTAGTTATTTACCTAATTGGGTTACTCCCTAACTAGTGAATATTCACCAGTAATGAATTTTGCATCTAATTTTTTAAAACCTTTTTCTCATTTCTTTATGTTTTCTTTGGTATAAATGGGTCCCGTACAGGCGATGCCTGACCAATGTAAAGCAGCATTTTAGTTGTTTTTTTGTTTTTTTACATTTGTAACAATTTCTTTCATCAAGCCTAAACTTTGATTGTATTTTGCAATTATTTCATTAATATGTTCATTGCATGAAATGTCTTCATTTATTATTACTCCTAAGTTTACCGAGGCAAAGTGTATTTTAGTGAGACGAAGCGAAGCTTACGGAGATAAATCCGAAAGGAAGAGTTTCTGCCCACTGGTCTAGAATGACGTCATCGTTCACATAGGTCACCGTGCCGTTGCCGCCTGTCTTCAACATGTAGTCGAGATATTTGAGCCTGTTACTCCTGGTTTCTGTAAACTGTCGGAACACAAAGCGTGGCAGGTTACATCAAAGGGAGATCATCAGCGTTCAGTAGTTATAAATAATATTATTTATGATCGAAAAGGGGAAGCCATGAAATAAGTTATTGTTTGAGCCATGAAAATAGTGTTTTACCACGAGTATAGCCACAACTAGTAGCTACCAACTACGGGGAGGTTTGTTTTTATGCTGCCTCAAAACTGACTGGCGTTGCAGAAAAATGCCGGCCATACATGAAAGCAAGAAGCACTGCTGATAAGGTCAATCCGTTATCCATCCACCATAATTTGCCCGTGCTTAATACGTATGTAAATCATACAGCTTAACAAGAAAAGCATGTGCCGTTTTCCAGAGTAAACACTAAACGTAAGAAAACCCCGTATTCACGGGAGCTCATGTAGAAAACAGACGCGTACCTTGATAAAAGCGATGACGTTGGAGCTGCCGAGCCTGTATCCAATCAGCATCGCCACCCTCCTGCAATCTTCGGGAATCACGCCCATGGCTAGAGCCGCGGGGTACAATATATAAGAAAAGATCAACTGCGGAAAAGAAGTGTTAGGACACAATTTGATAACAAAACAGACACACTGAAAATTATTTTCTAGTTTCTGTCAGGTAAGTAAATAATTATTTAGCTCTGTTTTAAAATTTAGAGACCCGTTGTAATTTTGTATATTAAAAAATCTCCACGTAAAACATACTGTCCACTGAGTTCCAAATAGTTTTTAAATTATAATTTTTAATTTTATAAATGCCATTTGGACAACTTTGTTTACTAAATCAGCGAATATCAAAATTATAGCATTTTGGCCAAACATATTAAGCTAAGGGTTGCGACCCACTGGCTTAATTATAATTGTGTCTCACGCGCTATGCTCAGAAGAAGACTTTAAACTGACTGATGAAGTGTTGTCAATATTTAGTGATAAAAATTGGCCCAAATGGATTTAAATTATATTAACCTTTCAGTGAACGACCAAAGTAAATCCTTATATATGTATTTAATAGGTTCCACATATACAGAACCGCTGAACTTTAAAAAAAAATCCTAATTTAAACTTCAAAACAACAACTAGAGTCGTATAACTAGAGAGGGCCCGAGACTATCAAAGAATATGTTGTTTGTTTTTTAAACAGATTCCTACCTCAATAGAGAGTGAGTCTATCCCAACTCTATCTCCAAACCAGGTCAGTGTTTGGTTGACCCACGATATGAGACATAGTAACGCGAAGGAGATGACCGAAACATTGGCAAACACAGAGATCATCATCAGGGCCCCTTCCTGAAAGGCGTCTAATAAACCGCTGTACTTCCTGTGGAATCAAATGTTCGTAGTCCACAAGCAATGAATGAAACTTTGGCTCAATTTGAAGCCATGCATGAAATCTCAAACTTTCTAATCGAGCAACGGTCTCACTTTGTCATATGTTAAGAGTAGCTATTTTTAACAATCACAATTTTAAAAAAAAATAGTTCAAAGGACAAATACATTACTTATTTTATCATTTTCTATTACAAGCGTTAAAACTCGTAATATGTTGCCGGTACACTTTAACTCTGGGCCTATCTTAGAAGGGCAAAGGTATCTGTATATGTTATACTTGAATTCTTGATATATATTCGAGTGGCAGATGTTGCCGTATTATATGTTAATCTTGAATTTAGATGACATCTTAACGACGTGATAAATGTTTCTTTACCAAATGTAATTGACTTGAAATCCGGGCTTATTTTAGCAAGGCTTTTTCTTTATATATATGTTATACATGAATTCTGGGTACATCTTAGAGTGGCTAATACTTATTGATATTTTATCTTTGTATTATGTGAATATCTTAGAATTAGCCAATTTTTTCTCTATATTTTACACATTGAATTTTTGGTTATGTTAAAACAGTTAATGTAATTATAGTTGTGTACCTTTTCTCTTCTTCGCCTATATCCGATATTTGAACATGCAACTTTTTTCTCGTCTCTGGCATCATGAGTTTACATATAGTAAATGTAGCAGGAGCGGAGAGCAGCATGGCTCCCAGAATAAGATCTAATGGTACCTAGTGACAAATTAGTTGTTTTTTTTCGTTTTCATTGATTTTATATGGTGTAATAAAACAAGTGTAAAATCAATAAAAATCCCAATGTAAGTTTGCCATTGATTGACTTTATCCTTTTCTTTTTATGAAAGCTGGTCGGGGACTTTATCCTTAAGAAACTAAATTCTGAAGAGACGTTAGCGAGGGGGCAAAGTAGTAGAAATTAAAATCCAAATCTTAAGAGGACATGCTATGATATAACCTCGGAGTTCGATTTACAAAACCGAGCGCTATAATTATGTCCGATATATATTTTAAAACGTTTCATTTAAAAACTATTACATTATAAAGGCTAAAATTACACAGCTAATAAAAAATCAAAATCTATAGCTTAAAAATGGAAACATTTTACGAAAATTTTAAGATTGTAGATGAACCCACACAAATATATGTAAATCAACCAACAATATCAACCCCCCACCCCCCCCCCAGACTTGACTCACCCCAATCTGGACTAGAATAGCCAGAAAACTGCTGCCAATGGAAGAGTAGCAGGATGCGATTACCAGGAACAACTGTGACTTGGTCAGGGCGGGGAGGTAAGGCCGGAATGTTGACAGCGTCGTCCACTGAAGGATACGAGAGAATAACTGGAATTAAAATTTAAACATCATCCCACATCTCACCTCCCTCCCCCTTAGGAGAACCCTAGCCTTACAAATTAAGACCACATATATATTGAGAGAGAGCGAGCGAGAGAGAGAGAGAGAGAGAGAGAGAGAGAGAGAGAGAGTGTGTGAGAGAGAGAGAGAGAGTTTTCAAATGTTAGAGGTATAGGCATCAGGGGGGTCACAACTGGTTCAGATTGAAATTACCAAAATTGGTAATTGAACCACAATGAATATCTTATCGATCATCTCACAATATTGATATTTTTATTTTAAAAAATTGTATACTAGCTTTTTAATTAGAACACTGAAAATAAAGGTCAGTTCTTTATTGATGATCAATTTCTAAATAATATTTGTAAAGATAAAACACTTTTTAGTAATTTATAAATTAATAGATATAAAAGTAATAAAAATTTGTTTTATATAAAAAAAATTCTTACCCTTGAAATTAGTGAAATTCGTTGTGAAATTCGTTGGGAGAAACAAAATAAAACAAAACCAAAATACCAAATAAACTTTGTTACTGTATGTTGTCGAATCCTAAAATTAGATATTTTCTATGACTTTTGTACAAGTATCAATGAATAACTTTTGTAGAGAACAAATGTCCCTAGTAATAACCTGCTCTTACCCCTTCCAAGAAGGTTCCTGCTGCCACGGCCATCGACTCAACCGGTGATGTGTCTAAGACAAACTTGAGGAAGTTCCCGAAGACTCTGATAACAAACTGCATGGCTCCGCAGTAGTACAATAATGTTACCATCCCATTCACGAAGAAAAACAGGGGCATGGCCTAAATGGGAGTACATCAATCACAAGTTTCAATTATATTTAGTCGTGTATTTTTTTTATTGAGCCATGAGTACAAACAAGATCGGATTCTGGATAATCACAAGAAGTGCCCGTATTAACCATTCAATTGTCTTCGTGTGGCATTTACTTTCTATGTGGTAGTATCTTCATCAATCAGCTACTCTTATTACCAATCAGTTAAAAAATTTTCCCCAATTCCGATGCCAACTGCAAACAATCAGTTACCAACATAAACATTCGGTTACCTTCGTCCTCAATCAGCTACCATTTTCACAAACCAGTTTCAAGCTTCACTAATCAGTTACCATATTCACAAATTAATCCCCACCATTCACAATCAGTTACTATTTTAACAATGCTTCCCCTACCAACCAATCAGCTGCCACTTTGACCGATCAAATACCAACAAATCTGAAAGCCTTATGTTGGTACGTACCGCAAATAATCTACCAACCAATCAGTTGCTATCTTCACCAATCAGCTTTCACTTTGACCAATCAAATACCAACAAATCTGAAAGCCTTATGTTGGTACGTACCGCAAATAATCTACCGACCAATCAGTTGCTATCTTCATCAATCAGCTGCCACTTTGACCAATCAAATACCAACAAATCTAAAAGCCCTATGTTGGTACGTACCGCAAATAATCTACCAACCAATCAGTAACTATCTTCACCAATCAGCTACCACTTTGACCAATCAAATACCAACAAATCTAAAAGCCTTATGTTGGTACGTACCGCAAATAATCTACCAAACCAATCAGTTACAATCTTCACCAATCAGCTGCCACTTTGACCAATCAACTACCAACAAATCTAAAAGCCTTATGTTGGTACGTACCGCAAATAATCTACCAACCAATCAGTTGCAATCTTCACCAATCAGCTTTCACTTTGACCAATCAAATACCAACAAATCTGAAAGCCTTATGTTGGTACGTACCGCAAATAATCTACCGACCAATCAGTTGCTATCTTCATCAATCAGCTGCCACTTTGACCAATCAAATACCAACAAATCTAAAAGCCCTATGTTGGTACGTACCGCAAATAATCTACCAACCAATCAGTAACTATCTTCACCAATCAGCTACCACTTTGACCAATCAAATACCAACAAATCTAAAAGCCTTATGTTGGTACGTACCGCAAATAATCTACCAAACCAATCAGTTACAATCTTCACCAATCAGCTGCCACTTTGACCAATCAACTACCAACAAATCTAAAAGCCTTATGTTGGTACGTACCGCAAATAATCTACCAACCAATCAGTTGCAATCTTCACCAATCAGCTGCCACTTTGACCAATCAAATACCAACACATCTGAAAGCCTTATGTTGGTACGTACCGCAAATAATATGAAATGCTCCTTGTAATTTTTCCCAAACAAGAAGATCGAGCCGGCCTCCGTGTTGGCGATAAACTCGTCCACCCTACTCTGCAACCACCAGACGGCGTCCTTGCCACCTTGCCACTTCATTATGAATAGCGAGAACAGGAACTGCAGACCGATGCTCCAGAATATTGTGTGATAGTTCACCTTTGACAGCAACAATAAAAATGGTATTGATCAACGTTAAAGACGAAAATGGCCGGAAATATTTTCGAAAAGAAAAAAAACGTTATTGAAAAGTACTTTGAATGGAAAGACAAGTGTTTCCGGTAGAAGTTTATTTGTAATGAAACAATTATTTTTATTTTTTTAAACTTATATTTATTCAACTTTGTATCTTACATCTACTATTTGAAAGATTTAATCTACTAAATATGCCTTAAACACATTTTATTTAAAGCAAACTTCTTTTAGTACATATTAAAGTATCTATTTCGCTAGAGCAAATATGTTTTACGCAGAATTTCCGTCCAATAACTTGTCTCAAGCAACTAAGTAACTTCGCATCTATAGCAAAGCTAAACAGATGTTTTGTGAAATATGTCCATCAATCTTTAACAATGAAGGATGTAAATTCACCGTTAGAACTATTTGATTAGCGTTTATCGTTAAACATCGTCCGGACAGATATGATTCAAATTATTGAGAGAAACTTACCGGACCTTAAGACTCTTGTTGATTTGACAGCCGAATGATAACCTCCCCTTATAGGGTGCCGTAGAGAAACGCAGACTTCACCTTATTGGGTGCCGTAGAGAAACACAGACTTCACCTTATTGGGTGCCGTAGAGAAACACAGACTTCACCTTATTGGGTGCCGTAGAGAAACACAGACTTCACCTTATTGGGTGCCGTAGAGAAACACAGACTTCACCTTATTGGGTGCCGTAGAGAAACACAGACTTCACCTTATTGGGTGCCGTAGAGAAACACAGACTTCACCTTATTGGGTGCCGTAGAGAAACACAGACTTCACCTTATTGGGTGCCGTAGAGAAACGCACACCTCACCTTATTGGGTGCCGTAGAAAAACACAGACCTCACCTTATTCGGCGCCGTAGAGAAACACAGACATATAAACATAATGATGAATATCCCTGGAATGGATCTCAAGTTATTTGGCTCTTTGATGGCCTTATCCACGACCACCCAGATCATGACACCAACGACAGCTCCGTACATGATCCTGTAAGAAAAACTTAAGTTCATAAAATCAGGGGACATAACTCTGACAAGGGAGATAAATTATGAATATAGAAGCCAAGGTTTCATTTAAGAAAACTTTTGAGATATAGGCATATTTGAGAGCTTATAGTAAGTACACTGAATAGAGGGATAATAGAGGTAGGATTTTCTATGTTAAAAATACATTGCTTTAAAAATGAAATGCCGTGCGTGATTAGTTAAATGATTTTTGGTTGACTCTTCTATGCACGTTCAATTAATTCAAAGCGAGAATCAAGAACTCGTGTTTTCATATTTACAGTTAAGCAAGAATTCTCTTATTCTATCCCCCAACTCCTTTAACCGTCATTCTTTTGACCCCCCCCCCTTTTTTTTCTTCTTTTTTTTTGTTTTGTTTTGTTTTTTGTGTTAGTATCTTCACCAATCAGCTATCATTTTTTCTCCAGTCATGTACAATTTCCATGAATCGGAAGCCATCTTCAACAATAAGCTCACACTCATCAATCACTTACCACTTTTCCCCATTAGCCATTTTCCTGGTGACAATTTTATTATTTATTTTCAAAGTTGGAACTTCCAGCAAACTGATGAGCTAATTTCGAGGAACTGAGGTGCTTTAATATTCTCCCTCCTCTAAATACCACCAACCTTTACTGCGCATATTTAATTTTAAACTGTGTAATAAGCAAACGGTAATTTTTTTTCAACGTTTAATTTTCATGGTATAATTGATAGATTATTATCTACGCTTTGTTGAAATTAGTTTCTCCAATACTGACCAACGCAATAAGAGCCTGACTGTGTTTTTTCGCTTACTCCACACCGGCGAAGGTGAAGTTGACCCTGTGAGTTTTGCCAGGCAGACGTGAAAACCGTGACTCGTGATGCCTCGCGTTGCTATGACGACAGCCACTATAGTGCAACCAAGCAATCTCCGTGAGCCTTCGTCGTCAAACCTGAAAGGCAGAGACAAATAGAGAAAGGTCTTGATTACGCATTTCTTCTAGATCAGCGGTTCACAATCTGTGAGTCGCTAAGGGGTCGAGACGGGTTTTCTGGGGGTCGCCAACTGTCGACTAAAAATATGCACCATAATGCAAATTTGCTATATTTTATAAAAACTTTATTGAAGATGACTTATTTAAATCATCGCGGGTCACAAGAGGGGTCGCGACCCAAAAAAGTTTGAGAACCACTGTTCTAGATAACAACGAAGCCGACTTTTGAAGGAAGAAATTTTAACTGGTGACACAATTTAGAAATAAGGAATTTAACCCCAAAAAAATTGTCAGTGTGTTCTTAAGTACTATTCTTGCATTTTGTGATCACTATAATTTCAAAACATATAAAAGCAAAATCTTTTGAAACGCATCCAGTGCCTCAGACACAATCGAATCCTGTTACACCTAGTTTGACCCTTTTGCGCTCACCTGTGACACATAGCGGCTATCAAGTATGCAAAATATCCCAGCAGCATTAAAATCCTCACAAAATAACCTTTGGTCAACGCAAGGATAAACGCCAGACAATTACGGACGTGATTTCGAATGTACAATATGATCCTGGCCAGGGGTCCACGGGTTTGCTCCTCGTCACTGTCATCCTCATCCTCTGTCCAGCCATCGTCGTCCCCGGGCGACGGTTTGGGCAGTGGTCCTCCAACCTCAATCACGACTACTGGCTGCGGTTAAAGGGACACAAGATCCATGTATAAACATTGAATGCAGGTGTAACGTTTACATTGAAATTATCTTTAAAATTTTAATTAGTTGGTCCACGGCATCTACAGTTACAGATGTACAGGGAATATCAATCTGAATCACAAATCAAAAAGTAAAAAAAGACATTTGAAGATGACCAATGCATTTTGAACGATTGTATAAAACAACAAAGGTAATGACGAAGTTGACCACTTCGAATAAGAATAGGGGTAGGCGCAAATTAGCCTACCCCATTAAAAATTTAAAAATGGACTTCATAATCAAGGGTAATCTGTTTCCAAGAATGACACTATTTAAATTGTGTGGGATTGTGTCATTTCCTTTAGGACTGAGCATATGATAAAGAGAGTAGAAAATGGGGAATTTAAATGAAGTCATCAAATAACATTATCCTGCTCTGCATAAACCCAAGAATAAGGAACAAAGACAACGCTACAAGTCTAAGTAACGATACAAGTCTAAGTAACGATACAAGTCTAAGTAACGATACAAGTCTAAGTAACGATACAAGTCTAAGTAACGATACAAGTCTAAGTAACGATACAAGTCTAAGTAACGACACAAGTCTAAGTAACGCTGTCTCAATTCCGACTTTTTGCCATAGCTGGAACCGGGCTCTGGAAATTGTGAAAAGCCTCACAGTCAGCAGGTAGTAAAATGCATCGGTAGTGTATTTAAAACTTTAAATTTTAAATTAATATTATGTTTTTGTATAAGGCGTGTGACAGTGACTGACTCGTTATAGTTTATCTTAATGGCAAAATTCCCTTTAAGAATATACAGTATTGGGCCCAGTTGTAGTTATCAGGGGGAAAAATGAAGTAGGTGGATCTACAAAATAAATTTCCTTAAGCCTCGCACTTCATCAAATTTAAAGACCGCCGTGACATCAACCCCGACCTAAGCGCCACATGAGAAGAACAGAAAAACTGCGACACTTTATACACTACAACATTTTGAGCACGTTTCTACGTATAGTTCAATGCATTGTTGTTTCGGTTTTGAGCGCGAATTACTCACAGTCACCTAGGAAAAAAAAAGTCTTTATATCTATTTGGAGAGACAGCTGGAAAGTATGGACAAAGTGAAAATCACTATGTGGTGCATTCAAATTTTAGTGCAACGGAGTTGCTTGCCCGTGTCGCCTCTTGCGTGGGATGGTTCTATAACATGTCGAAATGATCTAGATCTATGTTCCGATAAATACTTGGACGAGACATGACAAAGACAAATGTTTAGAGAGAGAAAGCGAAATGCACATACACATTCCCCCCCCTTTTTTTTTATCTCTACACCTTACTGACAATGGGGCACGGCGATCGAGTGGCAGCGCGCTCGAACGGCGTACCGATGGTCACGGGTTCGAATCCATGTGAAGGATTTGTTCCCGGGGCCTGGGACGTCCCTGAGTCCACCCAGCTCCCAATGGGTACCTAACACTAACACTATTTAGGCGGCTGTGTTATGCGTGGAATCCTCATAGCCGTGGTCTGTGAACGCTGCATCACTTGCCAACAGATCATCCGTCTTGGTCTGTGGACGCAATTATCTTCTGCATATAAGGAGCGTCTGTATAGATAAGACAATGTTATACTCATGCATATGTTTCTTTCATGGAGTGTGTGCAAGAACAAACGCATAAAAATTCTCGTTCTTCCCGACCGGAATTCGAGCGTGGAATGGGATGCCAACACTTGATCAACATTTAAAACTCTAATTATAATGCAGGACTAGACACAAACCATGGATAAGCGTATGACGCAATAATCTTCTGTATAGAAGGAGCGTCTGTAACAGATAATATAAGATAAAAATATAAGATAATGGCATGTCTATTATTTATCATCTATTGAACTCTTAATGAGTAAACTGCATTGTCGAAAGATTCTCTGAGTATTTTAGCTTCCACTAGCGAACTGAAGCATTAACGCAGTGTAAAAGAGAAATTAAAGAAACCTGTTCAAAGTCTCTTATTTTAAATGAAGTCGAGTATGAAATTGCGGAAAGATTTTTATTTCATTGTATTTTTTTAAAACTTATCTCTTTATCTTCTTAATTTTATTATATATATAATATATATATATATATATATATATATATATATATATATATATATATATATATATATATATATATATATATATATATATATATATATATATTTATATATAGATATATAGGCATTTTTAACATGCAATTTTGACAAATAAACTGGTAGGCATTTTAAAACAAAACGCAAAAATGAAAAAAACGTATGCTCTTATGCATCATAAACGTTGTTTTCAAGTTAAGCTACAAAAAATTATATGAATGTTTACATGCATCACAATTAGATTATTCTGTTGTGTTAAACAGAAATTTGTTGATTGCAATTCCTAACGAATAATGCTTTATGTCCATTAAGATTTTCTACTTTATCATATATAATGAAAACATTTATCGTAACTCACCTCAGATGTGTCCACTTGGTCATCATTGGGTTTCATCAGTTTTTCTTTGGCCTCGAAATCACTTGGGACGATCTCCACTCGATCCAGCTGAATACTGCTGGAGTATTGCTCATCAAATGAAAACATCACTCGTATCATTTGTGTCAATGCATTGAGTTGGATTTGACCTGACCTTGACCCCACCATTATTCTTTTCCAAACTGTTCAATCCGGCTTCAGGAGCTTGGAAAATTTGGTTCGAGTTTTTCTTGCCGTTAATGAATTCAGAACGAGTGGACATTTCTGAAGATCTTCTTAATCTGTCATCTGACCTAAATAAGATACAGTAAAATAAGTACAGAGTGCCTCAATAAAATGTATGCACTCTTTATATGACCATTACACCAACATTTATTATAATACAGAAAACTTTCATAGCTCAAAATATTGTGAACAAATGAAGATGCCAGTCAATTTTTGAATGTGTTCAAATGGGTGGTTATTGTAATCCATGCACAGCTGACAACGCTCACTGTTTGAGTCTAATAAAACAAAAAGGCCGTACACAAAGGGGGGGGGGTCGTACATTCGAACGAGCCCCCTTCTGCGAATGTGTGCCCTTTTGTTGTAACAAATAGATTATAATTTTTTTTTGTAAGACGACCACCATTCAGGCTATGTCACATATCGAAAACTTCAAGCAAGAGTTTTGAAAGATTAGAAAAAATGTAGATTATTATTTTCAAAACACTTATGATCATATCGTTATCATGGCGCAGTCTGTAGGAGTTGAAGCTTCAATGTCCAGAATAGCTAAGCGATAAATCTACCGAAGCAATGTGAGCGCAGAAACGCCAATGCAACACTATCTGCGGAACTTAATTAAACCGTTTCTGGAGCACATCACTGCTGAACTAGATATGCGGTTCTCTGGCTTAACCAGGACATCCTCACAACTGTTAGCTCTTGTGCCAAGTGCTGTTAGAAATTGTACGCATGAAGATCTGAAAGGCGCTGTGGATTTATATGCGTACGATATGTCTTCACCAGAAGTGCTGCCCGAAGAGTTCAGCGGGTGGAAATTAAGGTTAAGCTAATCGGAAGGGTCAAAGCTACCCAAAAAATTGCACGGAAGCTATAAAACATTGCAATGAATCGATGTATCTGAATATTTATTGCTGACAGAAAATCGCGTGTGTGATTCCTGTGACTTCCTGAGCGCGTGAGAGAAGTTTCAGTGCACTCCGACGTTTGCAAAATTACATTGTTCAATGGGACACGAAAGACTTACCGAGCTTGCATTGATGCATATTCGCTACGCTTTCAATATCAACGAGGACAGTGTTTTAAAGATATTTTGTTAACAAAAACCCAAGAAGGATTTACATCGAAGATGTTCCAAAATAAACTTCATAGCATTGTGGTCTTCCGTCTTGTCAGTTCCGTACCATAATGTATGTAATTCAAATTCTTCAACGCTTGCACCTGCAGATTTCATTATTAAAAAGAAAAGAAATGAATGATCGAGTACTTTCATTTTTAATAAAAATACTATTTTGGAAACTTTTATTTACAGTTTTAATTATTTATTGCATGAAGACCTACTTTTTTGGTCACTGTACGCACTGAAAACAATATTATTAAATTTTTTTTTCAAAACGAGGCAAAAAAGACGAGAAGTTTAATCAAAGCCCTCAATAATTCAAAGGCTCAAATTTATTGATTAAACATTGTCATCCAAATTTGAAGCCATAGCACCACATATTGTAGGTATCTGAACATGAAATTTCTTCGCGCAAGTTTGCGAACCCCGTGAAAAAAGTCTGGGTACTGCCTTGGACAATATATGATTTTTATTATCAATTATTTTGTGAAACTTATAATCTTGTGTTCATTAAACGGGTTTTTGGAGTAAACATTTTTTATTGTAAGTAGATGATTTTTTTTTATTCCAAAGTTTAATTTTTAGAATCAACTCAACATTCGTTTTCTCTGTCCTCTGAAAAGGAGCGAGCAAACTTTGTTTTTAGTTCGTCATACCATTCACAACCTTGAGATTTATCACATCAATGGAAGGTGCTCAATTTCTTTCAATACAAATGATATTGAAATTAAATGTTTTAGCTCTGGCCTTCTCACCTTCTGAAATATACATAATATAACTCACCATTTCAATGTCTTCCAACAGCTGGCACTTTTTGGGGTCTTTGCCGAAGTACTTGTGATAAATTAGTCCATTCGTTAGACGGCTTCGTTCAAATCCACTTCATAAAGTTTCAGCTGGGGTGTGCAAGCTGTCAAAATGCCGTCACAGTTTATATATCAACGTTTAAAAGCCCCGTGGTTGTGAACTCCCACGCAATGTGACCACGACTAGAAAAGAGCTTAACTTAAAATCATCTTTATGATATCCAAATCTGTTACCGGGTCATCGTAGCAAATACGATACCGATTTTTAATTGAATTTACACGATACATACTCGTCATAGCGTTAGCGATACCGATTCAATAAGATGAAGACGATACCGAATCGGTAATGAATACTGTCCAGGTACGGAGTCAAGATGTGTAGGAGTAGAGTCAACACTGTTGAGGAGTTAGTGTAATTCCTGTTATTGTGTTTAGTTATCACTGGTCAAGGTGGAAGTAACAACGTGTGAGTGGTAATTTTAAGTTTGACCCTTAGAAGATTATTTTATTTTGTAGAAGAGTGTGTTGAGAGGCAA
>CALYLW010002683.1:0-34941 GCA_944989445.1 Ampullaceana balthica | reverse complement strand
TTTTTGTACGATGGAGTTGGAAGAATGCATCGAACTTTTGGTATGGGAGAATGGAATCGTCGGTCACCTGCAGAGTTGTTGTTCTTGGTTTTTGTTGTACTAGCGCACAAAACAAAAACACAAAAAAAAATAAATTATATATTATTATATACACTTGTTAGGGAAACAAAGACGGCTAAGAATAGCGATGAACTATCATAGCAGTTGCCTGTGAACGCTGCATCACTTGCCAACAGACCGGCATGGTCTGTGGACGCAATACTTTTCTGTGTAGACGGAGCGTCTGTAAGAGATAAGACAAGACATAAGACAAGCAGTTATTGAACAAACGATAGATAAAGCAGCTGCTTGTATTTTGCAATCATCTTGGTCAATACAACACACTTGATATTTTTTCTTAAACTCCAAAAGAAAAACGCTTCCAATTCGTGGAACTGAACCAGTCTCCCTTAGGTGTAGCCGTGCATCCTACCACATAACAATCAATGAAATGGCGTTTTAAAACTTGTATCAAGTACGTATGAAACATTTTATAAATGGATCACACATAGTGATTTATCCAATCAAAACCCTTTTCAAACTGTATTGAAAAGTTTATAATAGTTTAGGGCCCTTCTTTAAATCCATTATATTAACTTCACCGTCTTGTCGTCCTCTCTTGGTCCCGCCCACGAAAAAAAAAGTAAAAAATGACCCATTTCCTATGATCCTTTAGAACCTAAATTTTGCACATAGACTTTTGTAACCTAACAATGCATTGTTTCAAAATGTCAGATCGATCGAATGTTCCCTAATTTAATTAATGAATTTTTGTTTATCTCTATGTATCTCTATGTAGCATGTGTGGCCGTCTGCTATAGTTGCCCTCCACGGGTCACTGGAGGTTCAATCCAGCCCTCGATGACCACAGAGGTCTGTCGCACTGTGCGTATTATATTGAACATAATACTTTTAGTTACGTCTCATATATAAGGGATTTATAGGCAAAAACTTTCTTTTTACTGTTTTTAGGTATCTCTTAAGCACCAGCGGAGATCACACATTCCTATATAAACACGATATTTTACGAGTTATTATTACCACGTTTTTACCACGTTTTTATTAACTTGCTTTCGTGTCTGTCTGTCTGTCTGTCCGCAATTTTTCAAATTTGGCAACGTAAAATTAAACCCCTTCTGATAGTCCTAGAGAGCATAAAATTTTACTAAAGATAGATCTGGGATGACAATACATTGTATCAAAATTTCAGATCGATCGAATGTACCGTAATTAAATTAATGCATTTTTAGTTTATCTCTATATAAGTATTATAAGCATCTGTTTCCGTCCGCCGTTGTTCGATTACACGTGCCGAGTTCACCCCGTGACCTCATCGCCGTGGTATTAAAACGTTGGACGGGTGCTGATGAGGTTTTTGGTAAAATAAATATAGGTAAAAAAAAGATTTAAAAAACCACATTTTCATTAGTGGACTAAAAAGAATAAAACAAATAAGGTAAAAAAGAACTTTAAAAATTCACTTTTTTTAAAGTGGACTAAAAAGAAGAAAATAATTTAAAAATTATACGTTCAAGTAATTTGATTTAATATGACTAAAAACGTGGGGCGGGCTCTTATGAGGTCTTACATATGCAGTTCACTCATTTTCTCACTTATAGATCTCCATTTAACTTTTATACCAAACACCCACCCCACTTTTTAGTCACATTAAATTAAAGTACTTTAACGTATACGTTTTTAATTACTATCTTCTTTTCAGTCCACTTATAAAAGCGTGGTTTTTTTTAATTCTTTTTTACCTTAATTTATTTTTTAAAAATAATTTTGTGAGAGGCCGAATATAAAGGTGGAATCATGCCGTAACAGCAGCCTCAGCGGCTATTTCACGTCGTGGGGTAAATCAGTTAATAAACTTAAATAATGTTACAAAGAGCGACGAATATTTTTGCTTTGTCCTATCAAGCCAGATGGGGTACCAGCTATGTATAAAAGAGAAATAAAAACCCTGTAAAAACAAAGTTTTTGACTATAAATCCCTTATATAGGAGACATAACTAAAAGTATTGATTATGTTCAAAATAATACGCACCACGCGACAGACTAGCATAAACATTTACAGATCGGGAAAATATTATAAAGGTATGCTCAATATAATGCACACCGCGTGACAAACTAGCATAACGTGCATTAACATTTACATGCTACATATAGATAATCTAAAAATTAATTAATTTAATTACAGTACATTCGATCGATATGAAATTTTAACAGAATGCATTGTTAAATGACAAAAGTCTATGTGCAAAATTTCAGCTCGATAGGATCACTGGATGTGGGTTATTTTTCTTTACTTTTATTTTTCCACGGGACCAAGACAGACAGACAAGATGGTGAAGTTAAAATAATGGATTTTAAAAAAGAATAAACATAAAAATGTATATATAAAAACCTGTCACAACCAAATTTTTTACTATAAATCCTTTATATACGAGATATAATAAACTGTTCATTATAATACACAGTGCACGACAATCCAAAAATCCAAAATGTTAGTTATGTATCGTAAAACATATTTAATATAATGCGCACCAATCGAGAATATATTTTTTAAAAATTATCGTAAAATAATACGCACCGAATCGCGCAACAGGAAAGTATTAAAAAGGTCGTTCAATATAATACGCATTGCGACACTCTATCTAAAAAAATACCATGATATATAGAGATAAATAAAATAATCTAAAAATTCAATAATTTAATGACACTACATGCATCGATCTGAAATTTTGATACATCGTTTTTATCGTCGACATGAGTCTGCCTGCAAAATTTCAGCTCGCTAACTTACAAGGAAGTGGATTAAAAATCAATCCAAAGATTTTTCGACAAACAAGCAAACAAGGGCTCAGACACCCCGAGTTAATATAATGGATTTAAAAATTAATCTCGATTCTCTTCTGACATAATAAGGTTGAACATTTCCCGTGACACATAAGTGCCATGAGGCTTCATGTTGCCTGCCGTGTCTTGGTCCTTAGAAGCACAATGAGACACTTGGGTTGCCTACTCTGTATGGGTAACTAGGAGCGTCCGCGAAGTTTGTTTGTTCTAGTTTGTTTGTGCAGACCGGTTTAGGTTAGATATGAGTGGTTTGTGCAGGAAGGTTTGAGTGAGGTATTCGGGGGTTTGTGCAGGAACTTTGTGAGAGGTATTCAGGGTTTGTTCAGGAAGTTTGTGTGAGGTATTCATGGTTTGTACAGGAAGGTTCGAGTGAAATATTCGAGGTTAGTGCAGGAAGTTTGTGTGAGGTATTCAGGGTTATTTCAGGAAGTTTGTGTGAGGTATTCAAGGGTTGTACAGAAAAGTTTGAGTGAAGTATTTGAGGTTTGTGCAGGAAGGTTTGAGTGAGGTATTCGCGGTTTGTGCAGGAAGTTTGTGTGAGGTATTCAATGTTTGTGCAGGAAGGTTTGAGTGAAGTATTCAGGGTTTGTGCAGGAAGATTTGAGTGAAGCATTTAGGGTTTGTGGAGGAAGGTTTGAGTGAGGTATTCGAGGTTTGTGCAGGAAGTTTGTGTGAGGTATTCGATGTTTGTGCAGGAAGGTTTGAGTGAAGTATTCAGGGTTTGTGCAGGAAGATTTGACTAAAGTATTCAGGGTTTGTGCAGGAAGGTTTGTATGAAGTATTGGAGGTTTGTACAGGAAGGTTTGAGTGAGGTATTGGAGGTGTGTGCAGGAAGGTTTGAGTGAGGTATTCGAGGTTTTCTTAGGAACGTCCTTTCTCATCAGTACCATGTCGCTGCAGTATTCAAGCTTTCCACTCCAACCTTTCCTCTAAAGTTCGTTGGTCTTTGTACAAAGTAAAAAAACACGTGCGCAAAGTTGAACAGCATTCATTTTTTGTGCAATATTTTACAAAGTTTGCTGCGCAGTAATTCTATACTGATGCGCGGCGTCGGTCAGATATTTGCGCGGCCGCGCAACTTAAAAGGAACATTGGTCCACACAATATGTTCTCCAGAAGTTGGGCTGCGGAAAAGAGATGTACATACACCATTTAAGTTTCGTCTGCATTAATTAAAAACCCTTTGCTAGACTGAGCGCCCATCTATACTTTGCATAAAATTCGTTAACGTAATTCATTTTATGAACTTTTGAAATACATTCACTTCTATTTGTGTGGCTTTAATAAAAATTCTTACATAATATAATAAACATATTTTGTACTCAAATTTCAGTAGCTAAACGCTTACGCATTTTTTTCTTCTTTAAGTAAAGCAAGTGAATGACTTAGTTTGTAGAAAATAAAATAACACTATCATTTTTTCCCCCTTATGAATTGCGACACAGTTAACAGAACTACTAAAAAGTAATGAGAGCCAAGTGACAGATCAGCTGACCTATCCGCTCATTTTCCTAGATCTACCGAGATTTGTCTAAGGCTTATGCATTATTCAGATGAATAATGCATGCCAGTAATTATTGTGGGATAAGCTTCATTTACCTGTTATTGAACGTGGGGGAAGTTGCCCTGTTCTTTCATGGGACGTTTTGGTAACTCGAACATATATACCACATTACATATTTTGAACTCAAATTTTCCTGAAGAGCTGTACATACTTGTATGGGTTCACCGACAAAGCGGGCCCGGACAAAACCGCCCCGACAAATGGGCTCCGACATAACGGCCCAGGACTAATAGATGGACTAATATTGATCCTACATGTGGAAGAAAATCAGAAGCCCCGAGCCTAGTGCTCTTCATGGGTCTTCCTGGAAGACCCTCCCAGCTATCTGGCCCCCTCCCCCAGAAAAGGACGTGACAGCTGGGAAAACCCCCCCGGAGCGGTCGCTTCTGAAGCGGCCACCTGGGCATCTAAGACAGAAAGTCGAGGATGCCTCCCACTAAGTTGACCTCACAAGGAGGAGTGGAATTGCCTTACTACGACCCGCTACCACTTCGGCGCCACCCCGGCAAAGCATACGAGTCTCAATGGTTAGGATCGCCGCAATGCGGGGGATCATCAATGACCTACCTAGGGTGCAACCCCCACTGGAAGGTTTCCTCAGAGCTGGCGTCCGCTGCGTTCTTCGCGGTTCCTTTTGCTAATCCGTGCTGGCGCTCCTGGCCCTAAACCGGCACCGCTCAATGGCGTTGCTAGTAAAATTGACGGGGACGAAACGGTCGCTTAGGATTTACCCGACCCTCAACGGGTACTTTGGTTTTCATCATCGACAATGCATTTAAGATGCTTTGTCTAAGATCCGTACAGCGACTGTAATCATGTGTGACTAGCACCTAACACCTAACATATCGGACTTTGGCATTGCCTGCCGGGAGTTGTTGGTTTCAGGTCGCCGAGTCGCGGTCAGGTCCGTGCCCCACGACCTTACTCATCCGCCGAGCCCCGTAGAGGCCACCCCCTTTCGACGGATGGACTAATATTAAAATGTTCAATAAAATTGTATATTTGTATTTTTACTCACCGATTCAGTGTCAGGTTTAGCTTGTCACGAATGACCAATTTCCCCCTATAACTTATGAGCTGCGCACGGTGGTTTATTATTTAGTCGGTGCGAAAGCGTGCAAAAGGGATTTGTTTTGTTGACGTCATAGGAATGTGTGTAGATGGTTAGAGAGTGTTGAGTAGTGTATAGGGTGTTGTGGAAAAGGGGTTCGGCCATTAAAGTTTGTTTCCGTTAGCAGTGTTCAGTCATTTTTCTTGTGTAAAGGAGTTTATGAATCTGGGAGCAAGCGGTCTAGATATAAATTATTAAGACGCTTGTGACATAGCTCACAAGAAACAATAATAATGACATCACAAGAATGAATTTATTAGCCTTTACGCGAAATGGTACCAAATCACGTTTTTTTTACAAGAAATAATATAATAACATCACAAGAAATGATTATACAATTTTACCACTTTTTTAAGGGTGAAAAAGTTGACAAAAGCTTAAAATGCAAAAAATGTTAATTATTTGTTAAAAGTGTAATTGATTTATCTGGGGTCGTTTTGACCGGGGCCGTTTTGCCGGGGCCGTTTTGACGGGTCTCCACTTGTAGGACGCAAAAACCTGAACAATATTTCGATAAGAAATAGAAACATTTCAATGGTTCTTTATCAGAGGCTGGGGTAGATAAGGAGTCAACCTTCATATTCGGCAAAACTTTCCGATGTTCCGAGTTCATACCTGCTAACAGTAAGCTTGATACATCTTTAATGATCCGAGTCAATATAGGTGCTTGAAACAAAGACATGTGTGAAGTTAAAATGCAATAATATGGGTCAAACACGCCGCGTGTACATAGCTGAGAAAGCAATCATATAGACATAGAATGTGCATAAACTGTAAAATCCTACTTGTCAAATAAAAAAATACATGTTTTACAAGAAACGGAACTCAAATGTGCCAAAACAACTGACATGTGTGTATAGTTCAGAATGCAATCATGCTGCAAAAACAAATGGAATATGTACGTCTTGGAGATCGATTTTTCGCGACCTCACAATTGTGTTATGTAGTTAGTGCTTAATTAGTACCAGCGTTAAATAATATTCTTGGCTGGTTTTCAAAATGTCTATTATCACTAGTTACACGAGACTTCATGGAAGGTGATTCGATTTAAAATTGTCACCATGTCTTTTTATTATTGAAGTTAATATTTTTTTATGAACTTTGTAGCGGTTGGACTTAAAAAGGGGCTCCTAACTTAAGCAAAAATAGAAATTTATCCTATTCCTGTCCTAGATGAAGTTTAAGTGAAACGAATGCATTAAGTGATCTGGTTTGCATATGTGAACTTAAGCCTCAAACGGCCTAAAAAGCGTAAATGGTGGAAAGCATAAAATTACATTTTTAGTATTAATTGAACGAAAAAAATTGTATATAATATACAAACTCATCAAATGAAATAGGTTAGCATTGCAGATATAATTTGAAACAAAGTTGTAATCTATGAGCACTCACGTTAGCAATTTAATAAATTTAGCGATGAATAATTGATTTAATGTAAATCTTCATTCAACATACCATATTTATGAAGATGTATAATTTTACTCATATATTATGCCCGTTTTTATCCTCACGTAGTTGTGTAAGTGTACACCGAAATTTTTACTCAGACAAAAAATTTTGAATTAAAATAAAAAATTAAAAATAATGTAATAATATTTTTATTTTTTGTTGTATTTTTAAAATACAATTATAAGGTTGAAAATGAAACTTTCAAGGCGAATGCTTATGTCAACTGATAACTTTTAACTTTATGATTTGGGTCTAATGAGTAATGTAGTCTAATAGCAGATATTTTATGGCTTGAGAAGCGCTGGCTTAGGCAACATTACATTTTTCCTGTTATTTTTCTAGGCCTACCTAATTTCTGACCTTTGAAATTTCAAAAACATAAACCTTGCATATGTTTATAAATATAAATAGCTTTTCCCTATATATGTTCATAATTTTTAAATATCTTCATAACTTCATTATTGCATTTTAAGCATAAAACACTAATTTATAAATGTTTCTATGCTTTAATCTATGATGGTCCTTGTCAACCACTTTTACAAAATCTGGCAGATTTATCAAACTTTTAAGTTTAAATCATTATGCAAATGTCCACTTTCATAATTAACTGCAATTTTTATAAGTCGGAAAAGCTGCTTGCAATCTATTGGGGTTTTCTATTTTATTCCTTGACTCTGCAGAAAAAAAATATCCTAACCTATAATTCAGGGCCGGAGAGTTTATTTTGAAACAAAGTCGCCCCCGGAGACTTTGTTTTAAAATAAAGTCTCCGGGTTAAAATAAATCCTTCGCTTAATTATTGGAAATTATAAATAATTGTTTTATTAAAATGTATAACTAACAACATAATTTGTATTTGTTCTACATGCATTTGTGTATAATAATTGGAATTTAAACAATCATAAGCTTAGTTAGGGACGTAACAATTAGCGGGCTAAGTGGGTGTATGCCCGGGTAGAAACATTTTTAGAGTTGGCTAATAACAGACAAATGAAATGAAAAAGAAAGTTGATCAAGTAATACGAGAACGTGACACCGAAGTCTTGGAACAAGAATTCTTTCTTTACATTTATGAATCGCACCTGTGGTCAGGACTTAAACGAAAATTTAGTGATTTCTATGTGTGCATTATAATATTTCAAAATATTATTACCGTCTTTCACTGGTAGGTAGCATTTACTTAATTTACAGCAGAAAATTTAGCAAATCCAAGTAGTTAGGATTTGTAAATTTATAAAAGTTTAAAGTTTACTTTTAAAATATAGTTTTTAATTTTTTTTTAAAAAAAGCTTTTTAAAATGGGATTACATTTTGTGTAGCTGTCTAAAGAAACAAAGCACATGCCAAAACTTAGACACTCACAAATTAGGTAACTCGTTTAAACAATGAGTGTCGTAGCTAGGGTTGGAGTCACCCAATACGTTAAATTTATTCTGTAGCCCAGATCAAAGTACTATGGAGATCTGGGTTGGGGTGAGGCGCACGCTTATTTAGTTTGAGATTTGCGTATAGGTGTGCCGCTGAATAATGCATGATGTCAATAACTTTAGTGAATTTTAGAGCCCAAGAGACTGAAGGTGTAGTTCAGAAGTGGGCCTTTTTTATTGATGGTATGCGCCGTTGTTGGAATGAAATGATTGTCATCTCGTTTCCCAAACATAGACCAGCCAAACGTGGATGAAAGGAACGTGGAACGTTAATAACGTTCTAAAGCTTTCCCTTTTCATTCTATAAGCTTATAATTTAATTGACATTTGTGTACGTATTTCTATGTAAGCTATTTTATTTAATTCAAAATTATTTATGTTTAGTGCCTGATAAATTGTAAGTTCCTGTAATTAACTATTTTAAATTATAAAGTTAATTTTAAAGTTTTTAGGTTCACTATAATAACATATTATTTATTTTAATATAATGAAAACACAAGTCCCAGTGACATTTTCACACAGACACACACACACGCACAAATATATATATATATATATATATATATATATATATATATATATATATATATATATATATATATATATATATATATATATATATATATATATATATTTATTTATTTATATATGATATGGTATGGTATGATATATGGGAACCGTCCGTCCTCATGGGACGATGGCGTGTACTCCCGCTCCTCTGCCCCCCTTCTCTTTCTCCTGACCTTTCTCTCTTCACTCAAAGCTATGAGGTATGCTTCCACGACATGAATGCCCTCATGCACTTTTGCCCGCCAGGAAGTGCGCTCCTCTGCAATGGTCTCCCACGTTTTATGGTCTATCTGTGCCAATGACATGTCTTTCTTGCAGACGTCCTTGAAGCGCAAGCAAGGGTGACCTCTTTTTCTCTTACCGGTTGCCAGCTTACCGTAAAGCAAGGCTCTAGGAATGCGCTCCGAGCACATCCTGCGGACATTACCTAACCACCACAGGCGCCTCTCACTCAGAATTGAGTGCATACTCAGTATATGGCTTCTTCTGAGTGCCTCAACATTGGTGATCTTGTCCTGCCACTTGATGCGTAGAATCCTACGCAATCATCGTAGGTGGAAGCTGTTGAGCTGCTTTGTTTGCTTGGCGTAGGTCGTCCAAAACTCACTGCCATAGAGGAGTGTGCTGAGCACGCAGGCCTGGTCAGAAAAAAAGGAGGCCACGATAGCCTATAATATATATATATATTAAAATGTGATAAACCATGGATAAGCGTAGGACGCAATAATCTACGGTAAGGAAGGATCGTCTGTAATGTATAAAGTATTTTTTGTATATCCAGATACATATATTAATGTATGTATGTATTTATGTAAGTATGTATGTAAGTATGCATGTATGTATGTATGTATGTATGTATGTATGTATGTATGTATGTATGTATGTATGTATGTATGTATGTATGTATGTATGTATGTATGTATGTATGTATGTATGTATGTATGTATGTATGTATGTATGTATGTATGTATGTATGTATGTATGTATGTATGTATGTATGTATGTATGTATGTATGTATGTATGTATGTATGTATGTATGTATGTATGTATGTATGTATGTATGTATGTATGTATGTATGTATGTATTATGTATGTATGTATGTATGTATGTATGTATGTATGTATGTATGTATGTATGTATGTATGTATGTATGTATGTATGTATGTATGTATGTATGTGTGTGTGTGTGTGTGTGTGTGTATGTATGTATTTATGTATGTATGTATTTATGTATGTATGTAATTAAGTATGTATGTGCGTGTGTATGTATGTATATGTGTGTGCATGTATGTATGAATGTAAGTATGTATGTATGTAGGAATGTATGTAAGTATGTATGTGTGAGGCCTGGTCATAATATGGCGGAGAGCTATTAATAGAAATATTGGGGCTATATTTATCTTTTTTAAGGACAGATTTCATAAAATTTAATAAAAGATACTAGTCAATATGTAAATGTAGGTATATTGAGAATGAGGTATTTTGTCAGCTATTTGTTAATTATTCGTTAATTTAAGACAGCAAATTGAATTTGAATAAGGAAAAAAGTTTCGTAATTTTACTATGCTAACAATTTTGAGAACATAGTGATTCGACTGTATTTATGCTTCAAAACATTGTTCCGCTAAAATGTAATCTAAAAATAGAACATTACTCGTTGAGCTATGACGTTTTTCGGCTTTAGAAATGACCAACCCTATAGACCTCTTCAGATTCTGCCAGTAACAAATAACAGGAAAATACATAGTTTTACATTTGGTGTGACCCCTTGAGATAGTGTCACCCGGTGCGGTCAGCACCACCAGCACCTTCCCCCCAGGTGCGTCTCTGCGTCTCACAACACACTGCATAGCCCACAGAGTTTGTTAAAAAAGCAAACCACACACTAGATGATCCGGTCATAGGTTAAACAGGTCATGGGCGTGGCCCATTTTTTGTTTCACCCCATGCGGTAACTTAATTGGGTCGCTCCCACCCCTTTGCCCCAACTTCAACTGTAGATTTAAAGTGAGTACTGAACTTTGTAGGCCGATAATCTAGACTTTAGATAGTAAGAAACTTTGTCACCGTCTGAACACCTGACGTTTGTGCCACTTTACAGTTTATAGTAACAACACAAACCCAAGCCTTTAAAGACGTAATCGTTGCTTTATGAAACAAAACAACTGCCTTTATATACCCCAAAACTTCCTGTGGGTCAATTTGTACAGCAGAAAAAAAAATTCAAGTAATTAAGCAATTTTTCAAAATTTGTTACGCCCCTGAAGTGTGTCAAGTGGTGTGGTCCTCATCTCTCTCTATATTTATGCCACCACCATAAATTGCATTAAAGTAAAAACGTGTGAATATAACTATACTACAAATGTAGTATTCGTTATTCCTATATTTTGAGTGATCTCTTTTTGTTATATTGAAAGTTTGATGGGGCGGATTTATTTTGGGGGAGCAGAAGCGGCCTTTGGGGGTGGAAGCTAGGGCGCTTAGGGGGACCCCGCGTTTCAGACTTGAGACTATATTTTAGTAACAAAAGAGTCGGCATATATTACACTACTAAGTTTGCGCAAAAATTTATCTAATCTAGTGGGGCCCAACGGGGTCATTGTTGCACCAGGCCTCGCGCGTACCTAGCGGCGCCTCTGGGGGGGGGGAAACATTATTTTACAGGGTAGGGGAGAATTTATTTTAATTGGGAGGAAAATATTTCTCCATTTGAGGATTTGTTTTAAAATAGAAACTCCGGGGGGGGGGACTCTGTATGGGGAAGGATTTATTTAGCAACACCGGCTGTAGAGTGTGCGAGGCCCAAAGGCAGTAAACGATGAGCGGGCCAGGGCCCGAGGCAGCAGACCAGGAGCGAGACCCAAGCAAAACTTTGCATTTTTATAGATATTATAATAATGGGAAATAACAATTTATATTATTTAAATTTTTACTCTATATATCAGCATTGACACATCAATAATTACAGTTACAGTTTTAATTCATTTAATTGGAGATTCTTAAACACTCAAAGGAGATGTTAATATGTAAATAATCTTTTGTTTTGGTATGCTAATTGAAAGTTTGTGTGTGTGTGTGTATATATATATACGAGAGCAATGCCCGTGCGATGCTACGGAAATTAGGGTAGTGATAAATGAAACCACTTCTTTATAAAAATCACGATATGTGTGTCTAGAAAATAGAAAGTATGATGAATTTAAATATTACCCATCAATTTGGGTATTTCTGCTTTAATAACGCACGCTTTTGTCTATATACTTTACCAGAATAACAAAGGTCCTTAACAGTTACAAAAATCTAATCGGCAAGACTCAATTTCTTTTTCTATGAATCAAAAAATGAAAACAATATCTTTGATTCCTATGGTTCTAGGAAAAAGCTCTTAAAATCACCCACTCCATTTTATAAGCTAAGTATGAAATTAGTTCAAGACGAATAGGATATTTTTAGCATAGTAACAAAGCAATAAATTGGCAGATACTTGTTTCACTTAAATAATGGCTTATTTTTCTTTCTATTTATATTCAAGCCTTCTTTCATTAGAGCTTTTTTAGCTTATAAAATGACATATAAGTTAGGGCTTAATATATAACATATATTATGTAAGCATTTGATTTTAAAACAGAATAGTTTTTAAAAAATCAGTCTGTATACAAAACTTTATCCTCATTGTATAATATTGCTCAAATAAAATCAAGTTGTTATGTCACAATATCAGTTGCTGTTAGTGTATTTTTTGCCAGAACAGGGGTAGGCACAATTAAAAAATAACTTTATTTGGTTTTGGGTCTCAAATTTCCCTTAAAAATGAATGTAAATGCATCATGAAATTAGGGTAGTGATAAATCAAACCACTTCTTATAAAATTCACGATATGTGCGTCGAGAAAATAGAAAATATGATGAATTTAAATATTAACCATCAATTTTGGTATGTCTGCTTTAATAACGCATGCTTTTCTCTATATAATATACTCCTACAGAATATGAAAGGTACTTAACAGTAGTTATAAAAATCTAATCGTCAAGGCTCAATTTATTTTCATATGAATAAAAAAATATATATATATTTCCATATGATTCCTTTGGTTCTAGGAAAATGCTCTGAAAAACACCAATTCCATTGTATAGTTTAAGCATGAAATTAGTTTAAGACGAATTAATTATTATCGGCGCCAGAAAATATTTATTTGAATATATATATGCTTAGTGGAGGGTGGAAATATAGTTTATGGGTTTAAAATACACATGTTCTTTTTACTCGAATATTAACATAAAAACAATGTTGTTGTTTTTTTTAATTCCTAGAGATTGATTTTCTAATAAATTATGTCATTTTGAAAGGACTTCCCACTCTTTTCTTCTAGTATTATCAAAGCAATAAATTGGCAGATACTTGTTCCACAAAAATAAAGGATTACTTTTCGTTGTATTTGTATTTAAGCTTTTTTCCTTGTAGCTTTTTTTAGCTTATAAAATGACATATTTGGTAATGGTCTTAATATATAACATATATTTGTAGGCATTTAATATTAAATCAGAATAATTTAAAAATAATTTTTTCAAGAAAGTGTATACAGCTTGAAAGAAAACTGCCATTTAGTAAACCACATGATCTGCCTTTGAAATCAGTCTTTATACAAAACTTTATCCTCGTTGCATAATATTGCTCAAATAAAATCAAGCTGTTATGTCTAAATATCAGTTGCTGTTAGTGTATTTTTTCGTTTCAGCAAGCACTTTCTGAAGCTAGAACATATATACGAGTCGTAATACCCGCGATATGTCTTTACACTAAATATATGTATACCTTAAAGAACCGTACAGTTTATACCCGAAGTGTGTGTCACGCAACTCATTGTTCTAGAAATGTAACTATTTTTTTAAATGAATGTTTTAGTTTTGTTAGCTCTTAAATACCTTTCTTAGTAATGATTTTTTATGGGAAAAGCATATTATTTATGTGAATTTTGATGCTTAAGTAAGGTGTGCATGGGTTTTATTTGTTTTAAAGAAACATTTTGAATCGCAAGGTCTGGGCTTAAAATTTACCCTGCTGATTTAGTTTAATCTATGCAAAAAGTATAAAAACAGTTGCTAAGCTATAGTGTTTATGTCATCCAGGGTTGGGCGATATTATTGACTCTTACCCCACCAAAAAATGGTACATTTCAAAAGGTCATAAAGTTGTACTAAATATAAAAATAGCTGTTCCACTTATTACCCACACTCATTAGTCCGTGCATATAACTCCTATATATAATCCATTTTCGTCTATAACAGTACCGAATTTTTTTTCATTCCTTCTATTTCCTTGGGGCAGTTTATGGAGCAATCGTTCCAGAAAAAAAATCGTGTAAACTATTTAAGCACCGAAGGAAAATAAATCTCCTACCTATGAATCATTAGCATTGCTTTCATCACTAATCACTTGCTTCATGCATTTTTTCATTTATAAATATAACTTACCTAGCATGTTTAACTTAATTTAGACAAAAAGAATATTAACAGTGGCTAAGCTATAGTGTTAGGTACCTGGTTTCACTCATGTGCTTTCTTTCTCTAATGCATTGAATACATTGTTAGTATTAGATTATTTATAATTTATAACTTATAACTAACTTTTAAAATGTCAAATACATGAAGTATTTAAATTAAACATATAAAAGATATAAAGAAAAGTGGTAAAATGATACTGTGTATTTGATAATAAAGAAAATAATAGTATATAAATATTGTTAAAATATTACGCTAAAAATAATAGTATATAAATATTGTTAAAATATTACGCTAAAAAAACAATGACTATGGTTTGTTAACAATATTACGCTAAAAAAACAATGACTATGGTTTGTAATAAAAAATGTTAGGTAGATTAACGTTGAACATAAATGTAGACATCTGGAGAAAGACCAAAGCAAATAAATTTTTCGAACGGCTGGATAAAATACATCTCGAAATACATAAAGGAATCAGTGTAAAGATGTAATTTGCAAACAAATATTAATTCTGTAATTTTTTTTATAAAAAATGTATACGTAGTCTTGTTAGAGGCGCAACATTACCAGACATAAAAATAAACCGTTTCATCACATTTAGTTCACAACAAAAACAGACACACATTCACTAATTCAACCACGTGCACACACAAAGATAAACACACACAGAGATGGATAGTACCATTTAAAAAATCACATTGAAATAACCGCGGCTCTTTTTACTTTGTTTCCATTTTACAAATTAATATGAGCTCGAACTATGTCGTAAAAGTCACAATATTTTATGACGAGAAACGCCGTCTTGTTAATCTCGACACCAAAACTTTTATTATTTTACATCTTAATTTTCAATAATTTATTTTATTTTCGGGAGTTACCCCGCATAGCGAGCACACACACGGCTTCGGACGCGCTTAGGCGTAATATATATAGGGATTTTCGGGAGTTACCCCGCATAGCGAGCACACACACGGCTTCGGACGCGCTTAGGCGCAATATATATAGGGACGAGAGCAATGCCCGTGCGATGCTACGGGTAGGCACAATGAAAATAACTTTATTTGGATTTGAGTTTCACATTCCCCTTAATAATAAGTGTAAACGTATCAGGAAATTAGGGTAGTGATAAATCAAACCCCTTCTTTATAAAAATCACGATATGTGTGTCTAGAAAATAGAAAGTATGATGAATTTAAATATTTCCCATCAATTTTGGTATTTCTGCTTTAATAACGCACTCTTTTCTCGATATACTTTACCAGAATAACAAAGGTCCTTAACAGTTAAAAAAATCTAATGGGCAAGGCTAAATTTCTTTTTCCATAAATCAAAAAATTAAAACAATATCTTTGATTCCTTTGGTTCTAGGGAAAAGCTCTTAAAATCACCCACTCCATTTTTTTAAGCTAAGTATGAAATTAGTTCAAGACGAATAGGATATTTTATTTAGAATAGTAACAAAGCAATAAATTGGCAGATACTTGTTTCACTTAAATAACGGATTATTTTTCTTTGTATTTATATTCAATCCTTTTTTCATTGTAGCTATTTTAGCTTATAAAATGACATATAAGTTAGGGCTTAATATATAACATATATTATGTAGGCATTTGATTTTAAAAAAGAATAGTTTTTAAAAATCAGTCTGTATACAAAATTTTATCATCGTTGTATAATATTGCTCAAATAAAATCAAGTTGTTATGTCACAATATCAGTTGCTGTTAGTGTATTTTTTGCCAGAACAGGGGTAGGCACAATTTAAAAATAACTTTATTTTGTTTTGGGTCTCAAATTTCCTTTAAAATTGAATGTAAATGCATCATGAAATTAGGGTAGTGATAAATCAAACCATGTCTTATTAAATTCACGATATGTGTGTCGAGAAAATAGAAATTATGATGAATTTAAATATTAACCATCAGTTTTGGTATGTCTGCTTTAATAACGCATGCTTTTCTCTATATAGTATACTCCTACAGAATATGAAAGGTACTTAAGAGTTATAAAAATCTAATCGGCAAGGCTCAATTTATTTTCACATGAATAAAAAAAAATTAAAAATATATTTCCATATGATTCCTTTGGTTCTAGGAAAATGCTCAGAAAAACACCAATACCATTGTATAGTTTAAGCATGAAATTAGTTTTAGACGAATTAGTTATTATTTGAGCCAGATAATATTTATTTGAATATGTATGCTTTAGTAGAGGGTGGAAATAAGGTTTACGGGTTGCTATTTTCTTTACACACGAATATTAACATAAAAACAATGTTTGTTTTTTTATTTAAATTCCTAGAGATTGATTTTCTAATAAATTGCGTCATTTTGAAAAGACTTTCCACTCTTTTCTTCTAGTATTAACAAAGCAATAAGTTGGCAGATACTTGTTCCACTAAAATAAAGGATTACTTTTTGTTGTATTTGTATTTAAGCCTTTTTTCGTTGTAGCATTTTTTAGCTTATAAAATGACATATTTGGTAATGGTTTTAATATATAACATATATTTGTAGGCATTTGATATTAAATTAGAATAATTTAAAAAGAATTTTTTCAAGAAAGTGTATACAGCTTAATAGAAAACTGCCATTTAGTAAACAACATGATCTGCCTTTGAAATCAGTCTTTATACAAAAATGTATCCTCGTTGCATAATATTGATCAAATGAAAATCAAGCTGTTATGTCTAAATATCAGTTGCTGTTAGTGTATTTTTTCGCTTGAGCACGCACTTTCTGAAGCTAGAACCTATATATGAATCGTAATACCCGCGATATGTCTTTACACTAAATATATGTATACCTTAAAGAACCGTACAGTTTATACCTGAAGTGTGTGCCACGCAACTCATTGTTCTAGAAATGTAACTATTTTTTTTAATGAATGTTTTAGTTTTGTAAGCTGTTAAATACCTTTCTTAGCAATGATTTTTTTATGGGGAAAAGCATATTATTTATGTGAATTTTGATGCTTAAGTAAGGTGTTCATGGGGTTTATTTGTTTTAAAGAAACATTTTGAATCGCAAGGTCTGGGCTTAAAATTTAACCTGCTGATTTAGTTTAATCTATGCAAAAAGTATAAAAACAGTTGCTAAGCTATAGTGTTTATGTCATCCAGGGTTGGGCGATATTATTGACTCTTACCCCACCGATAAATGGTATATTTCAAAAGGTCATAAAGTTGTACTCAATATAAAAATAACTGTTCCACTTATTACCCACACTCATTGGTCCGTGCATATAACTCCTATATATAATCCATTTTCGTCTATAACAGTACCGATTTTTTTTTCATTCCTTCTATTTCCTTGGGGCAGTTTATGGAGCAATCGTTCCAGAAAAAAAAATCGAGTAAACTATTTAAGCACCGAAGGAAAATAAATATCCCACCTAAGAATCATTGATAAATATAGCTTACCTAGCATGTTTGACTTAATTTATGCAAAAAGAATATTAACAGTGGCTAAGCTATAGTGTTTGGTATCTGGATTTCACTCATGTGCTTTCTTTCTCTAATGCATTGAATACATTGTTAGTATTTGATTAGTATTTGATTATTTAGAACTAACTTGTAAAATGTCAAATACATTAAGTATTTAAATTAAACATATAAAAGATATAAAGAAAAGTGGTAAAATGATACTGTGTATTTGATAATAAAGAAAATAATAGAAAATAATAGTATATAAATATTGTTAAAATATTGCGCTAAAAAAACAATGACTATGGTTTGTAAACAAAAATGTTAGGTAGATTAACGTTGAACATAAATGTAGACATCTGGAGAAAGACCAAAGCAAATAAATTTTTCGAACGGCTGAATAAAATACATCTCGAAAATACATAAAGGAAACAGTGTAAAGATATAATTTGCAAACATATATTAATTCTGTAATTTTTTACAAAAAAAAATATACGTAATCTTATTAGAGGCGCAACGTTATCAGACATAAAAATAAATCCGTTTCATCACATTTAGTTCACAACATACACTTTATTCACACACTTATACACACAAACATAAACACACAAACAGATAGTACCATTAAAAAAATTACATTTCATTGCAATAACCGCGGCTCTTTTTACTTTGTTTCCATTTTACAAATTAATATGAGCTCGAACTATTACGTCACGTCACAATATTTTATTGCGAGAAACGCCGTCTTGTTAATCTCGACTCCAACATGTTTATTATTTTACGTTCTCAATAATTTATTTTATTTTCGGGAGTTGCCCCGCATAGCGAGCACACACACTCAGGCGCGCTTAGGCGCAATATATATAGGGACGAGAGCAATGCCCGTGCGATGCTACGGGTAGGCACAATGAAAATAACTTTATTTGGATTTGAGTTTCACATTCCCCTTAATAATGAGTGTAAACGTATCAGGAAATTAGGGTAGTCATAAAACAAACCCCTTCTTTATAAAAATCACGATATGTGTGTCTAGAAAATAGATAGTATGATGAATTTAAATATTACCCATCAATGTTGGTATTTCTGCTTTAATAACGCACGCTTTTGTCTATATGCTTTACCAGAATAACAAAGGTCCTTAACAGTTACAAAAATGTAATGGGCAAGGATCAATTTCTTTTTCCATTAATCAAAAAATGAAAACAATATCTTTGATTCCTTTGGTTCTAGGAAAAAGCTCTTAAAATCACCTACTCCATTTTATAAGCTAAGTATGAAATTAGTTCACGACGAATAGGATATTTTTTTAGCATAGTAACAAAGCAATTAATTGGCATATACTTGTTTCACTTAAATAACGAATAATTCTTCTTTGTATTCAAGCCTTTTTTCATTGTAGCTTTTTTAGCTTATAAAATGAATATAAGTTAGGGCTTAATATATAACATATATTATGTAAGCATTTGATTTTAAAACAGAATAGTTTTTAAAAAATCAGTCTGTATACAAAACTTTATCCTCGTATAATATTGCTCAAATAAAATCAAGTTGTTATGTCACAATATCAGTTGCTGTTAGTGTATTTTTTGCAAGAACAGGGTAGGCACAATTAAAAAATAACTTTATTTGCTTTTGGGTCTCAAATTTCCCTTAAAAATGAATGTAGATGCATCATGAAATTAGGGTAGTGATAAATCAAACCACTTTTTATAAAATTCACGATATGTGTGTCGAGAATATAGAGAGTATGATGAATTTAAATATTAACCATCAATTTTGGTATGTCTGCTTTAAAAACGCATGCTTTTCTCTATATAATATACTCCTAAAGAATATAAATGTATTTAACAGTTATAAAAATCTAATCGGCAAGGCTCAATTTCTTTTCACATGAATAACAAAAAATTTTTTAATATCTTTCCATATGATTCCTTTGGTTCTAGGAAAATGCCCTGAAAAACACCAATTCTATTGTTTAGTTTAAGCATGAAATTATTAATTTTTTTTTAATGTAACAAAGAAAATGTACATTATATATTATTTCTTAAACATAAAAACCTTAATTATCTTCTGTTATGTTTAATATCAAGTGTTTGAATTGTTTGTCTAAAAATGTGTTCTAATGTTATGTTTGTGTAACTGTGGTTATGGAAGAATGCCGTAAATCTGTGATGCCATATGTGTTTTCTGTACTGTGAAAGTATTTTTTAAGCTTATAGTTTGTTGTTTCTTGTTTATAGAGTCTGGTATTATGTTTAGTGTTATTGCTTTGTCTATATCTACCTTGTGTATTGTGCCTGCTTGTATGAATTGTTGGAGTGTGTTTTTAGTTTGTAAAATTGTATTGCATGTGAGATATAAATGTTGTTCTGTCTCATCAGCTCCTGGCCTACAGAGTGGACAGCCTATTCTTGCACCTCTGTCTTTATAATTTCTTAATGAGACTGGTGTTGTATTGTAAATTAGTCTGTATGTTATTTCTTTTTCTTTATTTGATATTTCTTTGATATGTGTATTTTTAAAAGTTTTCTCAGTGTTTTTAACTCCATAAACTTGTGTCCATTTAATTCTATTGTTTAGAGGTGGTTCTTGTCTTTTTATTAAATGTGTATATATTTCTTTGGTTGTTTTGTGTACTACTTATTCATTACCTTTTATTGCTTTGATGCATGCTGTATGAAATTGTGATTGATTTCTACCCATGTAATATCAATTGCTATTAAATGTCCTATTCTGATTCCTAAGTAATAATGTGTGAATGTATTTTCTTATCTTTTTTTAATGGCTTGTCCTTTACATTTTATTCTGAGTTCTTGTATTTTTGTTTGTATGTCTTGAAAGTTTATTCCTCTTTTTAGCTTAGATTGTATTAGTGTTGTTTGTTTGATATTGTGTATTGTTCCTTGGAATATGTATTTAGTTATGTGTGAGTTAATTTCTTATAAAATTATCGGTGGGGGTTCCCATATTGTTCCTGTATATATTGTTTTGGGGATGACATATGTGTTTATAATTGTGCTCCTTCCAAAAATTGTCTGTGCTGTGTATTTGTTTTTGTCAATAATTTATTTAATTGATTGTTCAATATTCCTCCATATTTCATTGTTTGTCTGTGTTTGATTATTGGAATAAAAGATCCCATAAATTCTAAGACTCTCCTTCCTAATTATGCCTAAGGGATCCCTATTCCTGTAATGTTTTTCTCCATTCTGATTTTCTCAAATGATAAAATATATAGATAAGGGGATAAAAGACACCCTTGTCTAACTGATCTTTTAATTGCAATGTTTTTTTTTAAATTATATTATTTATTATCAGTTTGCTGATAGGCGTTCTGTATAGAATTTTAACCCAATTACAAAAAAACTCCCCTAATTTATTGTGTTGTAATATCTTGTGAAGGTGTGCATGGTCTACCCTGTCAAAGGCTTTTTACTGGTCTAGTGATAATATACATGTTTGAATTTGTTTTTCACTTGTATATTGAATAATGTCTCTGATTAAATGATTGTGGTTGTTGATGTCCCTGCCTTTAATGCTGCATTGTTGATTGACATGAATGAGAGTGTTTAAATGTGGTTTTAGTTTATTGGCTAATGTTTTAGTAAGAATTTTATAATCTGTGTTGAGTAATGATATGGGCCTGTAATTTATAAGTTGTGTTTTGTCTTTCTTTGGTAGAAGTGTGATGTATGAAGTGTTCATTGAATTTGGTAGTTCCATGTTGTTGTAAGCTTCTTCTAAAGTTGTATGTGTTATTTGGCCCAGTGTTGTAAAAAAGAAGTTGTAAAACTCTGATTAAGAAGAATTAGTTATTATTTGAGCAAGATAATATTTATTTGAATATGTATGCTTAGTGGAGGGTTTAAATATGGTTTATGGGTTTAATATACGCATCTTCTTTTCACACGAATATTAACATAAAACTATTTTTTTTAAAAATTCATAGAGATTGATTTTCAAATAAGTTATGTCATTTTGAAAGGACGTCCCACTCTTTTCTTCTAGTATTAACAAAGCAATAAATTGGCAGATACTTGTTCCACTAAACAAAATGATTACTTTTCATTGTATTTGTATTTAAGCCTTTTTTCATTGTAGCTTTTTTTAGCTTTATAAATGACATATTTGGTAATTGTCCTTTTACATATTTGGTAATGGTCTTAATATTATAATATATAACATATATTTGTAGGCATTTGATATTAAATCAGAATAATTTAAATAGAATTTTTTCAAGAAAGTGTATACAGCTTAAAAGAAAACTTCCATTTAGTAAACCACATGAGCTGCCTTTGAAATCAGTCTTTATACAAAACTTTATCCTCGTTGCATAATATTGCTCAAATAAAATCAAGCTGTTATGTATAAATATCAGTTGCTGTTAGTGTATTTTTTCGCTTGAGCACGCACTTTCTGATGCTAGAACCTATATATGAATAGTATTACCCACGATATGTCTTTACACTAAATATATGTATACCTTAAAGAACCGTACAGTTTATACCCGAAGTGTGTGCCACCCAACTCATAAAAAGCATATTATTTATGTGAATTTTAAGGTGTGCATGGTTTTATTTGTTTTAAAAAAACATTTTGAATCGCAATGTCTGGGCTTAAAATTTACCCTGCTGATTTAGTTTAATATATGCAAAAGTATAAAAACATTTGCTAAGCTATAGTGTTTATGTCATCCAGGGTTGGGCGATATTATTGACCAATAAATGGTACATTTCAAAAGGTCATAAATTTGTACTCAATATAAAAATAGCTGTTCCACATATTACCCACACTCATTGGTCCGTGCATATAACTCCTATATATAATCCATTTTCGTCTATAACAGTACCGACTTTTTTTTTCATTCATTCTATTTCCTTGGGGCAGTTTATGGAGCAATCTTTCCAGAAAAAAAATCGTGTAAACTATTTAAGCACCGAATGAAAATAAATATTACCACCTAAGAATCATTGGCATTGCTTTCATCACTAATCACTTGCTTTATGCATTTTTTAATTTATAAATATAACTTACCTAGCATGTTTAACTTAATTTATGCAAAAAGAAAATTAACAGTGGCTAAGCTATAGAGTTTGGTATCTGGTTTCACTCATGTGCTTTCTTTCTCTAATGCATTGAAGACATTGATAGTATTTGATTATTTATAACTGACTATTAAAATGTCAAATACATTAAGTATTTAAATTTAAGCATATATGAGGATATTACGAAAAGTTGTAAAATGATACTGTGTATTTGATAATAAACAAAATAATAGTATATCAATATAAATATTGCTAAAATATTATACTAAAGAAAACAGTGACCGTGGTTTGTAAACAGAACGTTAGGTAAATTAGCCTTGAACATAAATGTAGACTGTTGGAGAAAGATTAAAGTAAATAAATTTTTCGAATGGCTGGATGACATACATCTCGAAAATACATAAAGAAAACAGTGTAATGATGTAATTTGCAAATATATATTAATTATTTAAAATTAAAAAAAAAGATATACGTAATCTTGTTAGAGGCGCAACATTACCACACATAAAAATAAACCGTTTCATCACATTTAGTTCACAACATAGACACACACACACACTCACTTTATTCACACACTTGCACACACAAACACAAACACACAAACAGATAGTGCCATTAAAAAAAAATCACATTTCATTGAAATAACCGCGGCTCTTGTTACTTTGTTTCCATTTTACAAATTAGTATGAGCTCGAACTATGACGTAAAAGTTACAATATTTTAATGCGAGAAACGCCGTCTTGTTAATCTCGACACCAACATGTTTATTATTTTACGTTTTCAATAATTTATTTTATTTTCGGGAGTTACCCCGCATAGCGAGCACACGGCTTCAGACGCGCTTAGGCGCAATATATATAGGGATATCTAATATATAAAGCTCAGTTGGTGTTTGTATCTTTGTTTGTATGTTTGTATGTTTCACTTTTCGACTTTCTGTTACACAGACACGGTAAAACCAAATGATGGACGGGGACCAAATTTGGCAGGACGGTTCCTTTTACCCTGAAGATGATTTTAAGATAGTTTTTGTAATTGTCCCTTTTGCCTGAATGCCGTAAATTAAATAATCAGAAAATGCAGAGACAAAGAATGAAAAATTTAACCTCATTTCTATATTGAAAAACTTTACGCGGACGTTCAACTTCCGTTCAAAGCGAGTTATTTTTGGTGAAGTTTTTTTTCCCCAATACTTTATTTTCAGTGGTGCGCATTCAAAAAATTTATATTGTCTAATTACGGTGCACACATTTTCGTGTACGCTTCTTTTCAAAAATTAAAATATAAGCATAAAACAATGACGTCATTTAATAATTTTATACAATCCATACAGACAACGGGAATCAATATACATAATTAACATAAGTAACTTATCCGTGTTTGATAAATACGAAATATTCAACTTGCTGAAATGTACACAAAGTATTTCATAATAATTATAAATCCTCAAATCCTATTTTTACATCTTTGCCTTTTCAAAAATTAAAATATAAGCATAAAACAATGACGACATTTAATATTTTATACAAAATCAATAGCCTAAAAATATTATATGACGTCATATCCGTTTCATCTATACATACATACAGACGACGGGAATGATGTATATTGATGATTACAAAAGTAGAGTTATTTTTGGTCCAGTTGTTACGAGCAGACTTTTATTATTATTCAGCCAGAATATTTCTATAACGATTTATTATTATTGTCTACATACAGTGCGCACATTTTCTTGAATTCTTTTTAATACGACTGCTTTAGTTTCTTTCAAGTAATTTAGAAAGTACATTTCATATGTAACATTTATAATTTAATTTATTAGCGCTATATGTTAAGTAATTTTTGCCTTTGAGGGGGGTAGTACCACATTATCTTTATCTAATAGGCGCTGATGCAAATTTTGTATTAATTACAATTGTGTTACGATGCAGTGTCGTAAATGTATATGAGCTATTTTAGTGACGACAGTGGTAGAGATCTTTGGGAAAAATGTCAACAAAACAGTTGCCTTTTTTAATGGATACAAGCAAACAAACATACACACATCAACTGAGCTTTATATATTAGATATGAGTTTAAATTATTTTATTTAAATTTTTGCACGATGCATTGGATTAATATTTTACATGTGTGAATGAAATTGCGATTATTTAAAATATAATTCATAACTCGACATTTAATTAAAAACCATAGATGTAGCGAGTTTATTTTATGTGGAAAGGGATGGCCTATGTCAGTGGTTCTCTAACTTTTTTGGCCTACCACCCATTTCCCAGTAAAAATATTACTCAGCACCCCCCCCCCACACGAATTTTTTTTTATTATTCAACACAGGGATAGGCAAACTAGGATCTGCAGGCCACATGCGGCCAGTCAGAGTATATTATGCGGCCCGTAGGCATGTACATGTGGCGATCTTGTGTCATGTTTATTTTCTTTGCTTAGAGTTTTTTGATATATTTTTGAAATTTTATTCTCAGCATTTGATTCGAATTTAGAGATATATAATCGGTTTTATGGCTTCAGAATCATTAGTCATTAATTGTTTACATACCTATTCGAAACTAAATTTCAGCTCAAATGGAATTTGCTTTTGTTTACGATTTACATTTCGAACGGTTTTGAAAATATGTGATTTAAAAGCAAATAGCAAATTTAACAATAAGTGCTACCAGAGAAAGTAAGATTGAGGTCGAATGTTTTTTTAAAACGACGAATTAACTGTTAAATATTGCTTCACAAGCATTGGGAGAAAAGCAGCCTGCTTGCTGTGCCGTGAGTGTGTGAGCGTCTTTAATGAGTGAGACTTTAAAAGATACCACAAAACAAAACATTTGTGTTTCGGGCACAATTTAACGAACCAAGTGAGAAAAAGGAAATGCAAGAAGTTTCTTAATAATTTAAAGAAGCAGCAAAATGTTTTCACCAAAAGTCTTAAATACAAGATTCTGCAACCGAAGCCAGTTTGGAGATATCTCATAAGATTGTAAAACGGAACAAGCCTTTTTCTGACAATGAATTTATCAAGAAATGCTTGACATATGCAGCAAGCGTTATGTTTCCTGAACAGAAAACATAATTTGACACCATTTCTTTATTAAAGGAACTTGAGTCAGGCGTTTTGAAAAAAAAGGTGACGATATAATGCACCAACTTCGAGATGCCAGCAAAGACTTTTTTTATACTCTCGCATAAGTACCAATGTATAGGAACAGCACAATTGTTGGTATTTATATACATCCTCGTTTTGAGCTTAACGAAGAGTTACTCTGTGTTGAGGCACTCAAAGACACAAATACAGGCCAGGATGTATTCAAAACTTTAGAGGACTGTGTTGAAATAACTGGGTTGGTGTGGAACAAAATGGCCAGTGTAATAACCGATGGAGCGCGAGCTTTATCTGGAAAAAGTAGTATGAACAATAAAATTAAAAAATATCAGCCTGACCACACACTCTTACCTCTTCACTGTGGCAACCATCAAGAAAGTCTGTGTAAGGCTGTGTTTAATTTCAAGCAGTTTTTAGTATGATAAACTTTGTAAAAGCCTTGGAACTTAATCACAGGTGCTAAAACTAAAAGCACTGTTTGAGGATTTGAATATTATATTATCTACCACGGCAGTGTCCACTGGCTGAGCCTGGGCAATTTATTGAGGCGAGTATGATATCTCAAGGCAGAAATAGTTATGTTGCTGGAGATGAAGGGTTTTGTTTGTGATTTTGTTACTTCCATAGTTAATGAAGAGTTGAAGTCACACTTCATGCTTGCCATTAACATTATGGAAAATTTGAATGAACTGAATGTCAAATTTCAGGGCAATGGCTTGTTTGCACATGAAATTTATGTGTATGTTAAATCATTTCAGACAAAACTCTCCCTGTTCTCCAGGCAAGCAGGTGAAAACAGGTTTTGCCATTTCCCTTTGCTAAAACAGAAAACTGTTTCTTGTAAAATGGCTGATAAGTGCAAGGCTCAGTTGGATGCCTTTGATATGGAATTTGAAAGGAGGTTCCAAGACAACAAGTAACTGGAACCACTCTTCAATACCCTCAGTTCGCAATTTAGTGCATAAGCTGATTAAGCCCCAGAGGATATACTGTTAGAACTTAAAAGCAGATTATGACCTGAAGGAGAAGTTCAAGTTAGTTTTTTCTGCTTGAGTTTTTTTTTGCTGGGTGCGGCGTTTCCACACTTCAAAAAAAATGCTGTCAAACTTTTGCCACTATTTAGGTCCACATACATCTGTGAGCAAGCTTTTTCTTGTATGAAAATAAATAAGTCTAAGAACAGATCGATGTTAACTGACTGCAATTTGAACGAATTCGTGCGAATAATAACCTGGTTTCACAATTCAAGAACAGTTCAACACACACACACAAATTCGAAATCATATAAATGAGACGATGATCCTGGTTTGCTGCTACAAATTTAGAAATCCTCGGCTTTATTTTCGTCAGCAGTAATCTTAAGTAACCGCGATTGACTAGTTGCATTTTTGTTAAAAAAATTAGTTTCCGCACTGAATCTACTTTCAACTAAATATGATGAAGAAAAAGTCATTACGAAATTTTAAATTACAGCCCATACTTCAGGATCCCCTTCTACAGCCAGAATTGTTAATAGCAGCGTTTGAATTTAAGACTGAATTCATTATTTGTAGCTACTTTTTGGAATAAGTTTGCAAATATGTATCAAATAATAGTTCTTCTTCCAATGTATGGCAAAAGTAAAGCTTCATTTCCTGGCAATTTGACTCCTTTTCTTCCCTTTATATGCTTTCACCCCCCCCCCGTTACAGTTATTCACCGACCCTCAAATTGACCTGTGGCCTTCACCGCCCCCCTGGATCGCTTCAGTGCCCACAAAGGGGCGGTAGCGCCCACTTTGAGAATCACGGGAAAATGTCAAATAAACTTACACTTTTAAAAATTTTACATAAGCTATTCATATTGTTCGTCCATCGATTCGACGAAGACCACTCTAGTCATTCAGAGGGTTGCTGGGAGTTACTCTGTTTGTGCGTGCGCAGATGGCTGGTGAGGCCGATCCTTGCAAGGAAGGTTCGGGAACAGAAGGGACAAGGGACGAGTGGGACATCTCCAGGAGGGTTGACAGCACGGGTCTTTCGGGCTTGCCTCTTCTTTTCTGCGGAGGAGATCCGGTTTGCCTCGCATGACTTGGCACCTTCGTGGATGGAAGAGCGCCAGGTGGAACGGTCCATTGCAGCTCGTTCCCACGTTTCTGGGTTGATGGCAAACGCTTTTAGTGAGGCTTTCAGTGAGTCTTTGAAGCGTTTCTTTTGCCCACCGTGGGACCGCTGGCCATGCTGGAGCTCGCCATAGAAGAGTCTCTTTGGCAGTCTCTCGTCAGGCATTTGGAACACGTGCCCTGCCCAGCGAAGCTGGGACTGCATCAGGAGGATGAAGTTGCTGGGGAGACCTGCCTTGGTCAGTACCACGGTTTCTGGAATTTTATCCTGCCACTTGATGCCGAGGATCTTCCTGAGGCTTGTTGTATGAAAGTGGTTAAGCTTCCTCTCATGGCGCTGAAATACAGTCCATGTTTCACACGCATATAGCAGTGTGGGGAGTACCACTGCCCTGTATACTTTCAGCTTTGTCTGGATGGTAATGCCTCTTCTCTTCCAGATATCTGTATACAAACTGCCAAAAGTGGAGCTGGCTCTGGCAATTCTGGTGTTCACTTCGTCATCGATGGTGACATTTTGTGACAGTGGGCTGCCTAGGTATGAGAACCGATGCACTGTGTTGAGTCTCTGGCCGTTGACAGTAATGTTGGGCTCAACGTACGGGCCTTCCAGGCGCAGGCTGATGGAGCACTTCAGTCTTCTTAGTGTTGATCGTGAGACCAAAGTTTGTGCAGGCGCTGGAGAACAGGTTAACGCTGCGTTGCATGTCGGGTTCTGAGACAGCGTTGAGGGCACAGTCATCAGCAAACAGCAGGTCTCTGATGATGTCTATCATAACCTTGGTTTTTGCATGGAGCCTCCGAAGGTTGAATAGTTTGCCATCTGTGCGTACCTCAGGTTGACACCAACATCCTCATCTCTGAAGGCTTCTGTCAGCATGGCGGAAAACATGAGGCTAAACAGTATTGGTGCCAGGACGCAGCCCTGCTTGACCCCGTTTGTGACTGGGAAAGGATCAGAAGACTCCCCGCTGTCTTGGACTCTGGCCTGCATGCCCTCGTGGAATTGTCTCACCAAGACGATGCATTTCCTTGGGCAACCGTACTTGGCCATTATCTTCCACAGACCCTCTCTGCCTACGGTGTCAAAAGCCTCGATCAGGTCGACATAGGTGGAGAACAGGTCGAAGTTCTGCTCCTGACATTTCTCTTGCAGCTGCCTGGCAGGGAACACCATGTCGATGGTTCCTCGCTCTTTTCGGAATCCACACTGACTTTCAGGCAGGAGTCCATGGTCAAGGTTGGACCATGAGGCGGTTGAGCAGGATTCTGGCAAGGATCTTTCCTGCGATAGAGAGCAGGGATATGCCTCTGTGGTTGTCACAAACCTGTCTATTTCCTTTTTGCTTATATAGATGTATGATGGAGGCATCTTTGAAGTCCTGCGGGATCGTCTCTCGCTGCCACATCAAGAGAAACAGCTGGTGGAGCCTTTCAGTCAGGGTTGTTCCCCCCTCCTTGTAGTCCTCAGCTGGTATAGCGTCAGAACCAGGTGCTTTGCCCCTGGAGAGAAGATAAATTGCTTTCTGGGTCTCGAGCAAGGTTGGGGGGTCATCCAGTGCTTTGTTTGTGGGTATTTGGGGGAGACGATTGATGGCTTCGTCGTTGATTATAGAAGGGCGATTTAGGACGTCTTTGAAATGTTCGACCCATCTCTCCAAGATCTTCTCTTTGTCTGTTATGAGAGTGTTACCGTCTGCGCTGAGTAGGGGGTTGGATACTGAGGGCATGGGGCCATACACTTCTTTCAAAGCGTTGTAGAAGTTTTTTATAGTTGCGCTTGTCTGCATAAAATCGGATCTCGTCAACTTAGTTGCAGAGCCAATCGTCCTGCATCTGACAGAGCTTCTGCTGTACAGTCCTTCGTATGTTGTTGAGTGCATCTCTCCTTGCCGTGGACTTGGGGTTATTGGGGTAAGCTTGGTGTAGGAGGTGTTTCTCATCCAATAGCTGCTTGATGTATTCGCAGTTCTCATCGTACCAGTCCTTTTGTTTCCTGGTCTTGTGCCCCAGGGTCTCTGTAGCTGTGGTGTAAATCAGCTCTCTGAGTGACGCCCAGTCTGCCTCCACGTTCTGGTTGTTCAGAGAGGTGTATTTCAGGCGCTCTTCCAGCGCATCCACCAAGGACTGCTTGCAGCTGGTGGTCATTAGTTTGCAACATTTAGTCGTTTGGGGGCCTGCTTCCCTTGCGGGGGTCGTTTAGGCTGAATGTGGATGTTGAGCTTGGTGATGATGAGGTGGTGGTCTGTCCAGCATTCAGCGCCACACATGGACTTGGTCACTCATACATCCTGCCTGTCCCTCTTCCTCACGATGGCGTAGTCAATAAGATGCCAGTGCTTCGAGCGGGGGTGCATCCATGAAGTCCGGTTACGGGTTGGGAGGCGGAAGATTGTGTTGGTGATCAGCAGTTCATATTCAGTGCAGGTCTGGAGTAAAAGAAGACCGTTGTCCTTGCCAGCTCTTGCGTTGAAGTCACCTATCAAGATTAGTTTGTCCACCTTTGGAACGTCGGCAATGCCAGTGTGAAGTTCTTCGTAAAACTTTGCCTTCACTTCATCTGGATTGGTCATGGTTGGAGCGTAGGCACTGATGATGGTGAGGTCTTTCTTTCCGGCCAGTGGGAGTTTGTATTCGGAATAACATAGGCCATTTCTAAAGTTGCTTATTAATCAATTTTCAGATGTACTTATTAACAGACGGTTGAATCTTTTTTTTTAACGTGGATATATTTTTTTTTCAGAAGCAAAATATGGTGTGTGTATTGAATATAATTTACAAAGTATGATGCCTTATCAGAAATAGGGAACAAAAAAAATGATTCCTTTTTGAAATTATACACATTGCATAAAAACCGTAAATATAAAACGTAAAATTTAGAGACATAAATTTTTAAAAATATTATTTCAATTTTACAATAACTATGAATGCGTCATAAGGAAGAGTTATTTTGGTCCAGTACATTTACTTTATAACAAGACTTTATTTTATGCGGTCAGCTTTCTATAATCTTTTATTGTCTAAAGGTGTGCACGATTTCTTGATATCATTTTAATACGACGGTTTTTAAAAAAAAGTATTTTAGAAAGTACATTTTTAATTTTGTTTATTGGCGCTATGAGTTATGTAGCCTTTGCCTTTTTAAGGGATAGTGCCATATGTTCTTTATCTCATAGACGCGGTTACAAATATTGTATTACTTACAATTGTGTTATTATGCAGTGTCGTAATTATATATGAAATATTTGAGTGACGAGGGTGGTAGAGCGATTTCGGAAAAACTATCAGTTTCGTTTATTTAGTACAAGTGGGAATTAAATAGTAAATTTGGTAATTATGGTCTTCAAGATTCATTATTTAATAAATCATATATCTTTTAAATAGTAAGGTAATGTTAAAAGGCACTGCATTAAGTGAAAACAACCCACGCGGTAAAATGGTAAAAATTAAATAATTGTGTATGTTGTTTTTTTCTCTCTTTTTTTCCTTAAATATATTCAATTATATTTATTATTTTTATCCTTAAAATGGAATATCTTTGTTTCCCACAAGATTTTAACTAATAAATGAATCTGAAAAATTACTTGGCAAACATAAATTGTAATAACCAGCAACTAATACTGGGAAAAAGGGTCAGACCACTCACGCTACATAATGCGGCTATATTTCTAGTATATATATATCTAATCTATAAAGCTAAGTTGGTGTTTGTATGCTTGTATGTGGCTATGTTTGTATGTTTCACTTTTTGACTGTAAGTTCAACAATCACGGAAAAAAACAAATGACGGACGGGGACCAAATTTGGCAGGACGGTTCCTTTTAACCTGCAGATGGTTTATGTATATTTATTGTAATTGTCCCTTTTGCCCGAAAGCCATCAATTAAAAGATCAGAAAACCTTGAGACAAAGAGAGAAATATTAAATCTCATTTCCATATTGAACAGCTTCATGCGGACATTCTAAACGAGTTCATTTTTGTGTGGTATGTTTTTCCAATACTTTATTTTGAGCGGTGCGCTTTCAAAAATCGTTTATCGTCAAATTACGGTGCGCACATTTTCGTGTACGCATTTCAAATTCAGCTGTCATATTATTATGACATTTATATTTATTTTGGTTTTGCGGCACAAAGCATTGGCCTTTTTTACTGGTAATTCCTTTATATTATGGATAATTTTAAAATACTACTACAATTTTTACAAGATGCATAGGATTAATTTGTTAACATGTGTGAAAGAAATTGCAAATTCTGTTCTGTTGTGATTCATAACTCGAAATTTAATAAAAACCTAATTCTTTAATTTGTGAGTTTATTATTTTTTGTGGAAAGCTATGGCCCATGTCAAATTAAACTTACACGTAAAAAAGTTTACGTAATCTACACACTTATAAAATTTAAAATTTGGTTACCTGACTTTATTTTACATCGTAAATGATGACAAAAATATATTAAAAATCAAATATTATTTCCATATTAAAACAACTATAAATACGTTTAAAAAGTAGAGTTATTTTTGGCTCTGTATGTGTTAAGATGAATTTATTTTAAGCCAGAAGGATTCTTTAACCTTTATTGTTTTAATTGGGTGCGCACATTTTCTTGAATTCTTTTTAATAAGACTGCTTTAGATTCTATCAAGTATATTTAAAGTACATTTTATATAAAACATTTATAATTTAGTTAAAGGTGCTTTAGGTTACGTAGCTTTTGTCTTTTTGAGGGGGGCTGCCATATTTCTTCATCTGTACGCTGTTACAAATATTATATTACTTATAATTGTGTGAAGATGCAGTGGCGTAAATATATATGAGCTTTTTGAAAGATGAGAGCGGTAGAGATCTTTTGGAAAACTGTCGATTATGTTTATTTATTACACGTTGGAATGAAATGATAAATTTAGTATTTATGTTCGTCAAAATTCATAATTTAATGAAACGTACATTTTAAATAGTAAGGGAATTGTATGAGGCATTGCTTTAAGTGAATACATGTCACGTGATAGAATGGTAAATAAAGTAATAATTTTGATAGATTTTTAGTTTGTTTGTTTTTGTTAGCTTTTGGGAGGGGACGCGGGTAAAAAGTTTCCGATATATATTTAGAAACAAAAATATATACAATTTTAACCAAGAGTGTTTCATGTAAACATACGATTGGATATCTCTTTAATAAGAACAATTTAAATGTTTTTTATTCATTTAATTCCGTGCGTCTGTTTTCTATACTAATGACAGCCTAATCCCTCAGTCACTTATCATTAAGTTTCTAACTTCTCATTTGAACACAAGGCTTTAATTGTTCATACTCATACCTTAACATTATTTACCAAAATATGACACAGCTGAAGTTAAAATAATATACAGTAACATCATTTTCTTTTATATTTGCTAAATTACTATAATTTTATCATAGGCCACAGTACTAAAGGACAGATCAAGACTAAACATAGTACATATAGACCTGATAAACCAATATCGTGCCCGGGATACCAAACGCAATTTTTCGTTAAAATGTTTTAACTCTGTTTAACATAACTTTTTAATAATAATAATAAAAACTTAAATTATTATGATTTTTAAATTATTATGATTTTTACATTTAACTTGACAAATATAAATTGTTATATCCAGCACCTAATATTGGAAAAAAAGGGCGGGTGATCGAATTTATAAAATATAATGTCTCATCGGAAAAGAGAAATAAACAATGAATTTCATCCCTTAGTGAAACAGCAATATTTTAGATATTTGATTCCATCTGTAATATAGTACGTTTCATAAAATGTGTAAATTATTTATGAAAATAGTCTTAGTTTATTTTGTATGGCTATTTTTTAAAAATATTTTCTTTTGTGTTTTGCTTTGTTGTGTTTACTGATAAATTAGCCTTTTATTATTTAAATTCTTTAAGCGTGTGAAACACTATATAAGTTTTAATCCAAATACAATTCTTTGCTAAGTCGGCTCTATAGCTATGAGTTTATTTGCTATGAATGTTTTTAAATTACATTTGTATCTGATTGAATTTTTATTTTACTTTCCCATTGCTCTTTATTGTACGTAAATTGTCTCTATATTATGGAATTAAATTGTTATATGTATATAAAACTATAATTTGCATTCTCAGTAGTAAATTCAGGACACAATTTTATATTTAAACTAGAAAACCTAACTTACATCATCGCACACAGAGAGATACTTAACAAACAATAAGTGATTTATTTTAACCTTCGTAATTGAACGTTTAAGTCACAACGCTTCCGCTGCAAGCGGGTATATCTCTAGTATATATATACTAGTTTTTACGTAAGCTAAACAAATTTCAATTTAAAACTTTGGCTACCGGATTTATTAACAGAAGTTTAATTTAATTCAAAACAAATGAACCTAAAAGCAATTACTTAAGATGTGCTGTGAATTGAATATGTCAGCGTCATTCCTTTGTAGCCAAAATAATAAAAGCCATTTTACAACAAAATTGTTTAGTCATTGTTACCCATAAAGCAATCGATGAATGATTTTTTTTTAATTTGGTAAATAATTTGTTTATTTTTCACAAACTAAATCTGATGTGGGGGTTTTGAAATATAATTTACAAAATATGATGTATCATCGAGAAAAGTGATGCCAAACATAAGTATTTTCCTTTTTAAATTATACCATTTGCATTAGAGCCTTAATTTTAAATCGTATTCTATCGAGACAAATATATATTTTTAAAAAAATATATATCGTT
>CALYLW010002682.1:0-34981 GCA_944989445.1 Ampullaceana balthica | reverse complement strand
TTTTGAAGAGTTAAAAAATCAATGATATATTTGGAGTAAATACATGTTTGAAATGACTACATAGACAATGGAACGAATAGATGAAACGATTGGAAAATGAAAAGATGACAAGTTTATTAATAGATGAAGGACTACAAAGACAATGGAACGAATAGATGAAACGATTGGAAAATTAAAAGATGACAAGTTTATTAATAGATGAAGGACTACATAGACAATGGAACGAATAGATGAAACGATTGGAAAATTAAAAGATGACAAGTTTATTAATAGATGAAGGACTACATAGACAGTGGTTCCTAACCTTTTGGGGTCCATGCACCCCTTCAGATGCCCAAAAAAGTTCATGCACCCCCTCGTGAAACTTGCAGAAAATGCCTAATAAACTATGTTTATTTTAGGAACACAACAGTTTTGACCATAGGCAACAGGGAATTTAGTGCATATTAATCAGCATCAGCATGTTCAGCATGGGAATCAGCATATTAAATCTGGGGACTGTTTTGGACAAAGCAACTCTCATGTCATCCTCCGCATTCAACTTATTCCTTGCCTTGGTTTTAATCGTCAAGGGTGTGGAGAATCCTGCTTCACAGAGATAGGTTGTGGCAAATGGAAGGAGAGTCAGTAATGCGTTTTGGCTAGTTGTGGGTAGGAATCTAGCTGGGTGCACCAAAATTCAATCAAGGTATTGCAATTGAAGGCACTCCTCAGTACTTCTCTGGTTCTCATATCAATCAGGGATATCTTTAGTAAGGTAACTGTCATCAATGTTTTCCAAGTCAAAGAGAAAAAGATTACGAATCCAAAGGTCTTTTCTAGCAATTTTGTGACAGAAATACCCATCAAATGACTTTTGCAATTTTGAAAGGTGCTCTGAAATTTTCCCTTTGATTTTGTCAGGCAGTGATCCCTCATTGCTTCATTCTGCACCAGATATTACAACTTCATCCAAGAGTGGAAAGTTGGCCAAGTTGGACTTTTCTAGTCATCGTTGGAATAGTGGCACTTTGTTAAGGAAGGCTTGCAATCTCTCAGTAGCATCCATTACAGTCACAGCATGTCCTTGGAGAGATGTGTTCAACTCATTCACGATGGGGAAGATGTCAGCCAGGTATGCCAAGTAATGAATGAAATTTGGACAGTCAAACTTGTCGGCAAGGTCCCTCTCTTTTTCTCGCAAGAAAATGGCAAGCTGCACTCTCAGTTCTACTAACCGAGAAAGTATCTGTCCCCTGGACAACCAGCGCACCTCAGTGTGGTAGAGCAGAACGTCATGCTCAGAGACCACCTCCTGACAGAACAACTTGAAGAGGCAGTGGTTTAATGCATGTGAGCGGATAAAATTTAAAACTTTAACTGCAGTAGAAGGAACTGACTTCAAGGTTGGAGGTAGAGTTTTGCATGCCAGGGCCTGACGATGAAGAATACAGTGTGTAGTGAAACTTCTTTCTTTACCAGGGCTGAAAATCCTGACTTATTACCGAACATGGAGAGAGCACCACCTGTGCAAATTGAAGAAATTCTTAAAGTCAAATCAAACAGGTTTTCAGTAAAAGCCCTGACTTGCTGCAGCACATCAGCAGCTTTGGCAGTAGCTAGGAGTGGCTTACAAAAGAGAAATTCCTCCTTCAGCAATCCACTGAGAACATATCTCAGAAATACAAGAATCTGTCTGCATTGTGCTACATCAGTGGATTCATCCAGCTGCATGCTAAATGGAAAAAGACTGCTTCTCATCTCGCACAAGACTTGATCCAGAATGTCTGCAGCCATGTCACTAATCCTGGAATGGATAGTGTCATTGGACAAAGGAACTTTCTCAACCTGCTTCCTCTGCTGGTGACCGCACATCAGTTCCACCATCTCCAGAGCACAAGGCTTCGCCAAAATTCTCCAATGGTGTGGGGCTTCTTGTTCTTTGCAATAAGATATGCAACCTTGAATGATGCCTCCAGTGCAAGTTTCTGTGACAAAGAAAATCCAAGCTTGGGAAAGGTACCCGAGGTCAAGAAGCGAGCTCTCTTCTGCTTGAAGACCTTAACACTGTCCTTGCAATTGGATGGATGGACTTTCTCCAAGTGCTCTCTTAGTCAAACAGGCTTCATGTTGTCATTGCACAGGATTTTTCCACAGTGGAAGCACTGAGGCTTTTGTGTTCCATCTCGCTCTCTCTTTTTATTATTTATTAACGATTTTGAGGGGGGGAAATGATGATGACAATCGGAAAGTCGTACCAGTGACAGGCAAATTTTTAACTGACGAAGTTGATGTTTTAAATGACCGAATTGGATGCTCAACTCAAGATTGTAGGTTTCAATGACGAATAATGGCTTACAATTAACGTTTTTAAGATCTTTGCAGCGTATCGAGCAATAAAAGTGAAGGAAAAAATCCCAACGTTTACATCCTCTCAAAACAGTCAGAGGGTCACCGGAAGACATATATCTGACGTATTTGATGACAAAATTAAATTATTTTTGAGAAAACTGTGACTTAAAACACGAAATTCCGAGGAACATGTAGAGAGAACCGTTCATTTTGCGAAAAAGTTTTTGTCAATTTTCGACATGCGCAGATCGATGCGCGAACGAGTACAAAAGATTATACATGGGCGCCCTTTTACGCGGCAAGCATTGCTTATGGTTTACATTTTCAGATTATGATTATCAGTTTTTCTTTCTTTTTTTTCTTCTTTTTTTTACTTCCTCGTTTTTTCTCTGAATGGTTCATTAACCCCCTGGAACCTGCTCATGCACCCCCAAGGGGGTGCATGCACCACTAGTTAGGAACCCCTGACATAGACAATGGAACGAATAGATGAAACGATTGGAAAATTAAAAGATGACAAGTTTATTAATAGATGAAGGACTACATAGACAATGGAACGAATAGATGAAACGATTGGAAAATTAAAAGATGACAAGTTTATTAATAGATGAAGGACTACATAGACAATGGAACGAATAGATGAAACGATTGGAAAATTAAAAGATGACAAGTTTATTAATAGATGAAGGACTACATAGACAATGGAACGAATAGATGAAACGATTGGAAAATGAAAAGATGACAAGTTTATTAATAGATGAAGGACTACATAGACAATGGAACGAATAGATGAAACGATTGGAAAATTAAAAGATGACAAGTTTATTAATAGATGAAGGACTACATAGACAATGGAACGAATAGATGAAACGATTGGAAAATTAAAAGATGACAAGTTTATTAATAGATGAAGGACTACATAGACAATGGAACGAATAGATGAAACGATTGGAAAATAAAAAGATGACAAGTTTATTAATAGATGAAGGACTACATAGACAATGGAACGAATAGATGAAACGATTGGAAAATTAAAAGATGACAAGTTTATTAATAGATGAAGGACTACATAGACAATGGAACGAATAGATGAAACGATTGGAAAATTAAAAGATGACAAGTTTATTAATAGATGAAGGACTACATAGACAACGGAACGAATAGATGAAACGATTGGAAAATTAAAAGATGACAAGTTTATTAATAGATGAAGGACTACATAGACAATGGAACGAATAGATGAAACGATTGGAAAATTAAAAGATGACAAGTTTATTAATAGATGAAGGACTACATAGACAATGGAACGAATAGATGAAACGATTGGAAAATTAAAAGATGACAAGTTTATTAATAGATGAAGGACTACATAGACAATGGAACGAATAGATGAAACGATTGGAAAATTAAAAGATGACAAGTTTATTAATAGATGAAGGACTACATAGACAATGGAACGAATAGATGAAACGATTGGAAAATTAAAAGATGACAAGTTTATTAATAGATGAAGGACTACATAGACAATGGAACGAATAGATGAAACGATTGGAAAATTAAAAGATGACAAGTTTATTAATAGATGAAGGACTACATAGACAATGGAACGAATAGATGAAACGATTGGAAAATGAAAAGATGACAAGTTTATTAATAGATGAAGGACTACATAGACAATGGAACGAATAGATGAAACGATTGGAAAATTAAAAGATGACAAGTTTATTAATAGATGAAGGACTACATAGACAATGGAACGAATAGATGAAACGATTGGAAAATGAAAAGATGACAAGTGTATTAATAGATGAAGGACTACATAGACAATGGAACGAATAGATGAAACGATTGGAAAATTAAAAGATGACAAGTTTATTAATAGATGAAGGACTACATAGACAATGGAACGAATAGATGAAACGATTGGAAAATTAAAAGATGACAAGTTTATTAATAGATGAAGGACTACATAGACAATGGAACGAATAGATGAAACGATTGGAAAATTAAAAGATGACAAGTTTATTAATAGATGAAGGACTACATAGACAATGGAACGAATAGATGAAACGATTGGAAAATTAAAAGATGACAAGTTTATTAATAGATGAAGGACTACATAGACAATGGAACGAATAGATGAAACGATTGGAAAATTAAAAGATGACAAGTTTATTAATAGATGAAGGACTACATAGACAATGGAACGAATAGATGAAACGATTGGAAAATTAAAAGATGACAAGTTTATTAATAGATGAAGGACTACATAGACAATGGAACGAATAGATGAAACGATTGGAAAATTAAAAGATGACAAGTTTATTAATAGATGAAGGACTACATAGACAATGGAACGAATAGATGAAACGATTGGAAAATTAAAAGATGACAAGTTTATTAATAGATGAAGGACTACATAGACAATGGAACGAATAGATGAAACGATTGGAAAATTAAAAGATGACAAGTTTATTAATAGATGAAGGACTACATAGACAATGGAACGAATAGATGAAACGATTGGAAAATTAAAAGATGACAAGTTTATTAATAGATGAAGGACTACATAGACAATGGAACGAATAGATGAAACGATTGGAAAATTAAAAGATGACAAGTTTATTAATAGATGAAGGACTACATAGACAATGGAACGAATAGATGAAACGATTGGAAAATTAAAAGATGACAAGTTTATTAATAGATGAAGGACTACATAGACAATGGAACGAATAGATGAAACGATTGGAAAATTAAAAGATGACAAGTTTATTAATAGATGAAGGACTACATAGACAATGGAACGAATAGATGAAACGATTGGAAAATTAAAAGATGACAAGTTTATTAATAGATGAAGGACTACATAGACAATGGAACGAATAGATGAAACGATTGGAAAATTAAAAGATGACAAGTTTATTAATAGATGAAGGACTACATAGACAATGGAACGAATAGATGAAACGATTGGAAAATTAAAAGATGACAAGTTTATTAATAGATGAAGGACTACATAGACAATGGAACGAATAGATGAAACGATTGGAAAATTAAAAGATGACAAGTTTATTAATAGATGAAGGACTACATAGACAATGGAACGAATAGATGAAACGATTGGAAAATTAAAAGATGACAAGTTTATTAATAGATGAAGGACTACATAGACAATGGAACGAATAGATGAAACGATTGGAAAATTAAAAGATGACAAGTTTATTAATAGATGAAGGACTACATAGACAATGGAACGAATAGATGAAACGATTGGAAAATTAAAAGATGACAAGTTTATTAATAGATGAAGGACTACATAGACAATGGAACGAATAGATGAAACGATTGGAAAATTAAAAGATGACAAGTTTATTAATAGATGAAGGACTACATAGACAATGGAACGAATAGATGAAACGATTGGAAAATTAAAAGATGACAAGTTTATTAATAGATGAAGGACTACATAGACAATGGAACGAATAGATGAAACGATTGGAAAATTAAAAGATGACAAGTTTATTAATAGATGAAGGACTACATAGACAATGGAACGAATAGATGAAACGATTGGAAAATTAAAAGATGACAAGTTTATTAATAGATGAAGGACTACATAGACAATGGAACGAATAGATGAAACGATTGGAAAATTAAAAGATGACAAGTTTATTAATAGATGAAGGACTACATAGACAATGGAACGAATAGATGAAACGATTGGAAAATTAAAAGATGACAAGTTTATTAATAGATGAAGGACTACATAGACAATGGAACGAATAGATGAAACGATTGGAAAATTAAAAGATGACAAGTTTATTAATAGATGAAGGACTACATAGACAATGGAACGAATAGATGAAACGATTGGAAAATTAAAAGATGACAAGTTTATTAATAGATGAAGGACTACATAGACAATGGAACGAATAGATGAAACGATTGGAAAATTAAAAGATGACAAGTTTATTAATAGATGAAGGACTACATAGACAATGGAACGAATAGATGAAACGATTGGAAAATTAAAAGATGACAAGTTTATTAATAGATGAAGGACTACATAGACAATGGAACGAATAGATGAAACGATTGGAAAATTAAAAGATGACAAGTTTATTAATAGATGAAGGACTACATAGACAATGGAACGAATAGATGAAACGATTGGAAAATTAAAAGATGACAAGTTTATTAATAGATGAAGGACTACATAGACAATGGAACGAATAGATGAAACGATTGGAAAATTAAAAGATGACAAGTTTATTAATAGATGAAGGACTACATAGACAATGGAACGAATAGATGAAACGATTGGAAAATTAAAAGATGACAAGTTTATTAATAGATGAAGGACTACATAGACAATGGAACGAATAGATGAAACGATTGGAAAATTAAAAGATGACAAGTTTATTAATAGATGAAGGACTACATAGACAATGGAACGAATAGATGAAACGATTGGAAAATTAAAAGATGACAAGTTTATTAATAGATGAAGGACTACATAGACAATGGAACGAATAGATGAAACGATTGGAAAATGAAAAGATGACAAGTTTATTAATAGATGAAGGACTACATAGACAATGGAACGAATAGATGAAACGATTGGAAAATTAAAAGATGACAAGTTTATTAATAGATGAAGGACTACATAGACAATGGAACGAATAGATGAAACGATTGGAAAATTAAAAGATGACAAGTTTATTAATAGATGAAGGACTACATAGACAATGGAACGAATAGATGAAACGATTGGAAAATTAAAAGATGACAAGTTTATTAATAGATGAAGGACTACATAGACAATGGAACGAATAGATGAAACGATTGGAAAATTAAAAGATGACAAGTTTATTAATAGATGAAGGACTACATAGACAATGGAACGAATAGATGAAACGATTGGAAAATTAAAAGATGACAAGTTTATTAATAGATGAAGGACTACATAGACAATGGAACGAATAGATGAAACGATTGGAAAATTAAAAGATGACAAGTTTATTAATAGATGAAGGACTACATAGACAATGGAACGAATAGATGAAACGATTGGAAAATTAAAAGATGACAAGTTTATTAATAGATGAAGGACTACATAGACAATGGAACGAATAGATGAAACGATTGGAAAATTAAAAGATGACAAGTTTATTAATAGATGAAGGACTACATAGACAATGGAACGAATAGATGAAACGATTGGAAAATTAAAAGATGACAAGTTTATTAATAGATGAAGGACTACATAGACAATGGAACGAATAGATGAAACGATTGGAAAATTAAAAGATGACAAGTTTATTAATAGATGAAGGACTACATAGACAATGGAACGAATAGATGAAACGATTGGAAAATTAAAAGAGGACAAGTTTATTAATAGATGAAGGACTACATAGACAATGGAACGAATAGATGAAACGATTGGAAAATTAAAAGATGACAAGTTTATTAATAGATGAAGGACTACATAGACAATGGAACGAATAGATGAAACGATTGGAAAATTAAAAGATGACAAGTTTATTAATAGATGAAGGACTACATAGACAATGGAACGAATAGATGAAACGATTGGAAAATTAAAAGATGACAAGTTTATTAATAGATGAAGGACTACATAGACAATGGAACGAATAGATGAAACGATTGGAAAATTAAAAGATGACAAGTTTATTAATAGATGAAGGACTACATAGACAATGGAACGAATAGATGAAACGATTGGAAAATTAAAAGATGACAAGTTTATTAATAGATGAAGGACTACATAGACAATGGAACGAATAGATGAAACGATTGGAAAATTAAAAGATGACAAGTTTATTAATAGATGAAGGACTACATAGACAATGGAACGAATAGATGAAACGATTGGAAAATTAAAAGATGACAAGTTTATTAATAGATGAAGGACTACATAGACAATGGAACGAATAGATGAAACGATTGGAAAATTAAAAGATGACAAGTTTATTAATAGATGAAGGACTACATAGACAATGGAACGAATAGATGAAACGATTGGAAAATTAAAAGATGACAAGTTTATTAATAGATGAAGGACTACATAGACAATGGAACGAATAGATGAAACGATTGGAAAATTAAAAGATGACAAGTTTATTAATAGATGAAGGACTACATAGACAATGGAACGAATAGATGAAACGATTGGAAAATTAAAAGATGACAAGTTTATTAATAGATGAAGGACTACATAGACAATGGAACGAATAGATGAAACGATTGGAAAATTAAAAGATGACAAGTTTATTAATAGATGAAGGACTACATAGACAATGGAACGAATAGATGAAACGATTGGAAAATTAAAAGATGACAAGTTTATTAATAGATGAAGGACTACATAGACAATGGAACGAATAGATGAAACGATTGGAAAATTAAAAGATGACAAGTTTATTAATAGATGAAGGACTACATAGACAATGGAACGAATAGATGAAACGATTGGAAAATTAAAAGATGACAAGTTTATTAATAGATGAAGGACTACATAGACAATGGAACGAATAGATGAAACGATTGGAAAATTAAAAGATGACAAGTTTATTAATAGATGAAGGACTACATAGACAATGGAACGAATAGATGAAACGATTGGAAAATTAAAAGATGACAAGTTTATTAATAGATGAAGGACTACATAGACAATGGAACGAATAGATGAAACGATTGGAAAATTAAAAGATGACAAGTTTATTAATAGATGAAGGACTACATAGACAATGGAACGAATAGATGAAACGATTGGAAAATTAAAAGATGACAAGTTTATTAATAGATGAAGGACTACATAGACAATGGAACGAATAGATGAAACGATTGGAAAATTAAAAGATGACAAGTTTATTAATAGATGAAGGACTACATAGACAATGGAACGAATAGATGAAACGATTGGAAAATTAAAAGATGACAAGTTTATTAATAGATGAAGGACTACATAGACAATGGAACGAATAGATGAAACGATTGGAAAATTAAAAGATGACAAGTTTATTAATAGATGAAGGACTACATAGACAATGGAACGAATAGATGAAACGATTGGAAAATTAAAAGATGACAAGTTTATTAATAGATGAAGGACTACATAGACAATGGAACGAATAGATGAAACGATTGGAAAATTAAAAGATGACAAGTTTATTAATAGATGAAGGACTACATAGACAATGGAACGAATAGATGAAACGATTGGAAAATTAAAAGATGACAAGTTTATTAATAGATGAAGGACTACATAGACAATGGAACGAATAGATGAAACGATTGGAAAATTAAAAGATGACAAGTTTATTAATAGATGAAGGACTACATAGACAATGGAACGAATAGATGAAACGATTGGAAAATTAAAAGATGACAAGTTTATTAATAGATGAAGGACTACATAGACAATGGAACGAATAGATGAAACGATTGGAAAATTAAAAGATGACAAGTTTATTAATAGATGAAGGACTACATAGACAATGGAACGAATAGATGAAACGATTGGAAAATTAAAAGATGACAAGTTTATTAATAGATGAAGGACTACATAGACAATGGAACGAATAGATGAAACGATTGGAAAATTAAAAGATGACAAGTTTATTAATAGATGAAGGACTACATAGACAATGGAACGAATAGATGAAACGATTGGAAAATTAAAAGATGACAAGTTTATTAATAGATGAAGGACTACATAGACAATGGAACGAATAGATGAAACGATTGGAAAATTAAAAGATGACAAGTTTATTAATAGATGAAGGACTACATAGACAATGGAACGAATAGATGAAACGATTGGAAAATTAAAAGATGACAAGTTTATTAATAGATGAAGGACTACATAGACAATGGAACGAATAGATGAAACGATTGGAAAATTAAAAGATGACAAGTTTATTAATAGATGAAGGACTACATAGACAATGGAACGAATAGATGAAACGATTGGAAAATTAAAAGATGACAAGTTTATTAATAGATGAAGGACTACATAGACAATGGAACGAATAGATGAAACGATTGGAAAATTAAAAGATGACAAGTTTATTAATAGATGAAGGACTACATAGACAATGGAACGAATAGATGAAACGATTGGAAAATTAAAAGATGACAAGTTTATTAATAGATGAAGGACTACATAGACAATGGAACGAATAGATGAAACGATTGGAAAATTAAAAGATGACAAGTTTATTAATAGATGAAGGACTACATAGACAATGGAACGAATAGATGAAACGATTGGAAAATTAAAAGATGACAAGTTTATTAATAGATGAAGGACTACATAGACAATGGAACGAATAGATGAAACGATTGGAAAATTAAAAGATGACAAGTTTATTAATAGATGAAGGACTACATAGACAATGGAACGAATAGATGAAACGATTGGAAAATTAAAAGATGACAAGTTTATTAATAGATGAAGGACTACATAGACAATGGAACGAATAGATGAAACGATTGGAAAATTAAAAGATGACAAGTTTATTAATAGATGAAGGACTACATAGACAATGGAACGAATAGATGAAACGATTGGAAAATTAAAAGATGACAAGTTTATTAATAGATGAAGGACTACATAGACAATGGAACGAATAGATGAAACGATTGGAAAATTAAAAGATGACAAGTTTATTAATAGATGAAGGACTACATAGACAATGGAACGAATAGATGAAACGATTGGAAAATTAAAAGATGACAAGTTTATTAATAGATGAAGGACTACATAGACAATGGAACGAATAGATGAAACGATTGGAAAATTAAAAGATGACAAGTTTATTAATAGATGAAGGACTACATAGACAATGGAACGAATAGATGAAACGATTGGAAAATTAAAAGATGACAAGTTTATTAATAGATGAAGGACTACATAGACAATGGAACGAATAGATGAAACGATTGGAAAATTAAAAGATGACAAGTTTATTAATAGATGAAGGACTACATAGACAATGGAACGAATAGATGAAACGATTGGAAAATTAAAAGATGACAAGTTTATTAATAGATGAAGGACTACATAGACAATGGAACGAATAGATGAAACGATTGGAAAATGAAAAGATGACAAGTTTATTAATAGATGAAGGACTACATAGACAATGGAACGAATAGATGAAACGATTGGAAAATTAAAAGATGACAAGTTTATTAATAGATGAAGGACTACATAGACAATGGAAACGAATAGATGAAACGATTGGAAAATTAAAAGATGACAAGTTTATTAATAGATGAAGGACTACATAGACAATGGAACGAATAGATGAAACGATTGGAAAATTAAAAGATGACAAGTTTATTAATAGATGAAGGACTACATAGACAATGGAACGAATAGATGAAACGATTGGAAAATTAAAAGATGACAAGTTTATTAATAGATGAAGGACTACATAGACAATGGAACGAATAGATGAAACGATTGGAAAATTAAAAGATGACAAGTTTATTAATAGATGAAGGACTACATAGACAATGGAACGAATAGATGAAACGATTGGAAAATTAAAAGATGACAAGTTTATTAATAGATGAAGGACTACATAGACAATGGAACGAATAGATGAAACGATTGGAAAATTAAAAGATGACAAGTTTATTAATAGATGAAGGACTACATAGACAATGGAACGAATAGATGAAACGATTGGAAAATTAAAAGATGACAAGTTTATTAATAGATGAAGGACTACATAGACAATGGAACGAATAGATGAAACGATTGGAAAATTAAAAGATGACAAGTTTATTAATAGATGAAGGACTACATAGACAATGGAACGAATAGATGAAACGATTGGAAAATGAAAAGATGACAAGTTTATTAATAGATGAAGGACTACATAGACAATGGAACGAATAGATGAAACGATTGGAAAATGAAAAGATGACAAGTTTATTAATAGATGAAGGACTACATAGACAATGGAACGAATAGATGAAACGATTGGAAAATTAAAAGATGACAAGTTTATTAATAGATGAAGGACTACATAGACAATGGAACGAATAGATGAAACGATTGGAAAATTAAAAGATGACAAGTTTATTAATAGATGAAGGACTACATAGACAATGGAACGAATAGATGAAACGATTGGAAAATTAAAAGATGACAAGTTTATTAATAGATGAAGGACTACATAGACAATGGAACGAATAGATGAAACGATTGGAAAATTAAAAGATGACAAGTTTATTAATAGATGAAGGACTACATAGACAATGGAACGAATAGATGAAACGATTGGAAAATTAAAAGATGACAAGTTTATTAATAGATGAAGGACTACATAGACAATGGAACGAATAGATGAAACGATTGGAAAATTAAAAGATGACAAGTTTATTAATAGATGAAGGACTACATAGACAATGGAACGAATAGATGAAACGATTGGAAAATTAAAAGATGACAAGTTTATTAATAGATGAAGGACTACATAGACAATGGAACGAATAGATGAAACGATTGGAAAATTAAAAGATGACAAGTTTATTAATAGATGAAGGACTACATAGACAATGGAACGAATAGATGAAACGATTGGAAAATTAAAAGATGACAAGTTTATTAATAGATGAAGGACTACATAGACAATGGAACGAATAGATGAAACGATTGGAAAATTAAAAGATGACAAGTTTATTAATAGATGAAGGACTACATAGACAATGGAACGAATAGATGAAACGATTGGAAAATTAAAAGATGACAAGTTTATTAATAGATGAAGGACTACATAGACAATGGAACGAATAGATGAAACGATTGGAAAATTAAAAGATGACAAGTTTATTAATAGATGAAGGACTACATAGACAATGGAACGAATAGATGAAACGATTGGAAAATTAAAAGATGACAAGTTTATTAATAGATGAAGGACTACATAGACAATGGAACGAATAGATGAAACGATTGGAAAATTAAAAGATGACAAGTTTATTAATAGATGAAGGACTACATAGACAATGGAACGAATAGATGAAACGATTGGAAAATTAAAAGATGACAAGTTTATTAATAGATGAAGGACTACATAGACAATGGAACGAATAGATGAAACGATTGGAAAATTAAAAGATGACAAGTTTATTAATAGATGAAGGACTACATAGACAATGGAACGAATAGATGAAACGATTGGAAAATTAAAAGATGACAAGTTTATTAATAGATGAAGGACTACATAGACAATGGAACGAATAGATGAAACGATTGGAAAATGAAAAGATGACAAGTTTATTAATAGATGAAGGACTACATAGACAATGGAACGAATAGATGAAACGATTGGAAAATTAAAAGATGACAAGTTTATTAATAGATGAAGGACTACATAGACAATGGAACGAATAGATGAAACGATTGGAAAATGAAAAGATGACAAGTTTATTAATAGATGAAGGACTACATAGACAATGGAACGAATAGATGAAACGATTGGAAAATTAAAAGATGACAAGTTTATTAATAGATGAAGGACTACATAGACAATGGAACGAATAGATGAAACGATTGGAAAATTAAAAGATGACAAGTTTATTAATAGATGAAGGACTACATAGACAATGGAACGAATAGATGAAACGATTGGAAAATTAAAAGATGACAAGTTTATTAATAGATGAAGGACTACATAGACAATGGAACGAATAGATGAAACGATTGGAAAATTAAAAGATGACAAGTTTATTAATAGATGAAGGACTACATAGACAATGGAACGAATAGATGAAACGATTGGAAAATTAAAAGATGACAAGTTTATTAATAGATGAAGGACTACATAGACAATGGAACGAATAGATGAAACGATTGGAAAATTAAAAGATGACAAGTTTATTAATAGATGAAGGACTACATAGACAATGGAACGAATAGATGAAACGATTGGAAAATTAAAAGATGACAAGTTTATTAATAGATGAAGGACTACATAGACAATGGAACGAATAGATGAAACGATTGGAAAATTAAAAGATGACAAGTTTATTAATAGATGAAGGACTACATAGACAATGGAACGAATAGATGAAACGATTGGAAAATTAAAAGATGACAAGTTTATTAATAGATGAAGGACTACATAGACAATGGAACGAATAGATGAAACGATTGGAAAATTAAAAGATGACAAGTTTATTAATAGATGAAGGACTACATAGACAATGGAACGAATAGATGAAACGATTGGAAAATTAAAAGATGACAAGTTTATTAATAGATGAAGGACTACATAGACAATGGAACGAATAGATGAAACGATTGGAAAATTAAAAGATGACAAGTTTATTAATAGATGAAGGACTACATAGACAATGGAACGAATAGATGAAACGATTGGAAAATTAAAAGATGACAAGTTTATTAATAGATGAAGGACTACATAGACAATGGAACGAATAGATGAAACGATTGGAAAATTAAAAGATGACAAGTTTATTAATAGATGAAGGACTACATAGACAATGGAACGAATAGATGAAACGATTGGAAAATTAAAAGATGACAAGTTTATTAATAGATGAAGGACTACATAGACAATGGAACGAATAGATGAAACGATTGGAAAATTAAAAGATGACAAGTTTATTAATAGATGAAGGACTACATAGACAATGGAACGAATAGATGAAACGATTGGAAAATTAAAAGATGACAAGTTTATTAATAGATGAAGGACTACATAGACAATGGAACGAATAGATGAAACGATTGGAAAATTAAAAGATGACAAGTTTATTAATAGATGAAGGACTACATAGACAATGGAACGAATAGATGAAACGATTGGAAAATTAAAAGATGACAAGTTTATTAATAGATGAAGGACTACATAGACAATGGAACGAATAGATGAAACGATTGGAAAATTAAAAGATGACAAGTTTATTAATAGATGAAGGACTACATAGACAATGGAACGAATAGATGAAACGATTGGAAAATGAAAAGATGACAAGTTTATTAATAGATGAAGGACTACATAGACAATGGAACGAATAGATGAAACGATTGGAAAATTAAAAGATGACAAGTTTATTAATAGATGAAGGACTACATAGACAATGGAACGAATAGATGAAACGATTGGAAAATTAAAAGATGACAAGTTTATTAATAGATGAAGGACTACATAGACAATGGAACGAATAGATGAAACGATTGGAAAATTAAAAGATGACAAGTTTATTAATAGATGAAGGACTACATAGACAATGGAACGAATAGATGAAACGATTGGAAAATTAAAAGATGACAAGTTTATTAATAGATGAAGGACTACATAGACAATGGAACGAATAGATGAAACGATTGGAAAATTAAAAGATGACAAGTTTATTAATAGATGAAGGACTACATAGACAATGGAACGAATAGATGAAACGATTGGAAAATTAAAAGATGACAAGTTTATTAATAGATGAAGGACTACATAGACAATGGAACGAATAGATGAAACGATTGGAAAATTAAAAGATGACAAGTTTATTAATAGATGAAGGACTACATAGACAATGGAACGAATAGATGAAACGATTGGAAAATTAAAAGATGACAAGTTTATTAATAGATGAAGGACTACATAGACAATGGAACGAATAGATGAAACGATTGGAAAATTAAAAGATGACAAGTTTATTAATAGATGAAGGACTACATAGACAATGGAACGAATAGATGAAACGATTGGAAAATTAAAAGATGACAAGTTTATTAATAGATGAAGGACTACATAGACAATGGAACGAATAGATGAAACGATTGGAAAATTAAAAGATGACAAGTTTATTAATAGATGAAGGACTACATAGACAATGGAACGAATAGATGAAACGATTGGAAAATTAAAAGATGACAAGTTTATTAATAGATGAAGGACTACATAGACAATGGAACGAATAGATGAAACGATTGGAAAATTAAAAGATGACAAGTTTATTAATAGATGAAGGACTACATAGACAATGGAACGAATAGATGAAACGATTGGAAAATTAAAAGATGACAAGTTTATTAATAGATGAAGGACTACATAGACAATGGAACGAATAGATGAAACGATTGGAAAATTAAAAGATGACAAGTTTATTAATAGATGAAGGACTACATAGACAATGGAACGAATAGATGAAACGATTGGAAAATTAAAAGATGACAAGTTTATTAATAGATGAAGGACTACATAGACAATGGAACGAATAGATGAAACGATTGGAAAATTAAAAGATGACAAGTTTATTAATAGATGAAGGACTACATAGACAATGGAACGAATAGATGAAACGATTGGAAAATTAAAAGATGACAAGTTTATTAATAGATGAAGGACTACATAGACAATGGAACGAATAGATGAAACGATTGGAAAATTAAAAGATGACAAGTTTATTAATAGATGAAGGACTACATAGACAATGGAACGAATAGATGAAACGATTGGAAAATTAAAAGATGACAAGTTTATTAATAGATGAAGGACTACATAGACAATGGAACGAATAGATGAAACGATTGGAAAATTAAAAGATGACAAGTTTATTAATAGATGAAGGACTACATAGACAATGGAACGAATAGATGAAACGATTGGAAAATTAAAAGATGACAAGTTTATTAATAGATGAAGGACTACATAGACAATGGAACGAATAGATGAAACGATTGGAAAATTAAAAGATGACAAGTTTATTAATAGATGAAGGACTACATAGACAATGGAACGAATAGATGAAACGATTGGAAAATTAAAAGATGACAAGTTTATTAATAGATGAAGGACTACATAGACAATGGAACGAATAGATGAAACGATTGGAAAATTAAAAGATGACAAGTTTATTAATAGATGAAGGACTACATAGACAATGGAACGAATAGATGAAACGATTGGAAAATGAAAAGATGACAAGTTTATTAATAGATGAAGGACTACATAGACAATGGAACGAATAGATGAAACGATTGGAAAATGAAAAGATGACAAGTTTATTAATAGATGAAGGACTACATAGACAATGGAACGAATAGATGAAACGATTGGAAAATTAAAAGATGACAAGTTTATTAATAGATGAAGGACTACATAGACAATGGAACGAATAGATGAAACGATTGGAAAATTAAAAGATGACAAGTTTATTAATAGATGAAGGACTACATAGACAATGGAACGAATAGATGAAACGATTGGAAAATTAAAAGATGACAAGTTTATTAATAGATGAAGGACTACATAGACAATGGAACGAATAGATGAAACGATTGGAAAATTAAAAGATGACAAGTTTATTAATAGATGAAGGACTACATAGACAATGGAACGAATAGATGAAACGATTGGAAAATTAAAAGATGACAAGTTTATTAATAGATGAAGGACTACATAGACAATGGAACGAATAGATGAAACGATTGGAAAATTAAAAGATGACAAGTTTATTAATAGATGAAGGACTACATAGACAATGGAACGAATAGATGAAACGATTGGAAAATTAAAAGATGACAAGTTTATTAATAGATGAAGGACTACATAGACAATGGAACGAATAGATGAAACGATTGGAAAATTAAAAGATGACAAGTTTATTAATAGATGAAGGACTACATAGACAATGGAACGAATAGATGAAACGATTGGAAAATTAAAAGATGACAAGTTTATTAATAGATGAAGGACTACATAGACAATGGAACGAATAGATGAAACGATTGGAAAATTAAAAGATGACAAGTTTATTAATAGATGAAGGACTACATAGACAATGGAACGAATAGATGAAACGATTGGAAAATTAAAAGATGACAAGTTTATTAATAGATGAAGGACTACATAGACAATGGAACGAATAGATGAAACGATTGGAAAATTAAAAGATGACAAGTTTATTAATAGATGAAGGACTACATAGACAATGGAACGAATAGATGAAACGATTGGAAAATTAAAAGATGACAAGTTTATTAATAGATGAAGGACTACATAGACAATGGAACGAATAGATGAAACGATTGGAAAATTAAAAGATGACAAGTTTATTAATAGATGAAGGACTACATAGACAATGGAACGAATAGATGAAACGATTGGAAAATTAAAAGATGACAAGTTTATTAATAGATGAAGGACTACATAGACAATGGAACGAATAGATGAAACGATTGGAAAATTAAAAGATGACAAGTTTATTAATAGATGAAGGACTACATAGACAATGGAACGAATAGATGAAACGATTGGAAAATTAAAAGATGACAAGTTTATTAATAGATGAAGGACTACATAGACAATGGAACGAATAGATGAAACGATTGGAAAATGAAAAGATGACAAGTTTATTAATAGATGAAGGACTACATAGACAATGGAACGAATAGATGAAACGATTGGAAAATTAAAAGATGACAAGTTTATTAATAGATGAAGGACTACATAGACAATGGAACGAATAGATGAAACGATTGGAAAATTAAAAGATGACAAGTTTATTAATAGATGAAGGACTACATAGACAATGGAACGAATAGATGAAACGATTGGAAAATGAAAAAGATGACAAGTTTATTAATAGATGAAGGACTACATAGACAATGGAACGAATAGATGAAACGATTGGAAAATTAAAAGATGACAAGTTTATTAATAGATGAAGGACTACATAGACAATGGAACGAATAGATGAAACGATTGGAAAATTAAAAGATGACAAGTTTATTAATAGATGAAGGACTACATAGACAATGGAACGAATAGATGAAACGATTGGAAAATTAAAAGATGACAAGTTTATTAATAGATGAAGGACTACATAGACAATGGAACGAATAGATGAAACGATTGGAAAATGAAAAGATGACAAGTTTATTAATAGATGAAGGACTACATAGACAATGGAACGAATAGATGAAACGATTGGAAAATTAAAAGATGACAAGTTTATTAATAGATGAAGGACTACATAGACAATGGAACGAATAGATGAAACGATTGGAAAATTAAAAGATGACAAGTTTAATAGTTGAATGATCTGATAGAATGGTGAATAGACAGATAAATTGGTGAATGAATAACGTTGACAGTGTGAGACGGGTTCGAAAATCAAGAAGCCATTATTACAGTACTTCCACGTGTACATTTATGCTTGAGAACTTTAATATTATTCTTACTGCCAACATTACTCTTTAGAGAGGAGCAATATGACATACAGATGAATGTCAAGTTATGTCAGTGAAAGACTAGATAAATCAGTGAATACATGTTCATGACAAGAGAAAATGTGCTTTTTTCCGAGTGAGTTCCCCTACATTCTGCCAAAGGCAATGCTCTTTTACCTCAGTCACAAAGGTTGTTAGTTCAAACAAGCTCCCTAGCCGCATCACATACCTTGTTCCATGATGAAATACTAAAAGGAGACGCTCTATTCTAGTGATGGCGAACCTATGGCACGTGTGTCACAGTCGGCACGCAGAGTCTCATCGGCCGGCACGCGACTAAAATATAACTTCATTAATCAAACCAGCCGCCAAGCCAAACCCCTATTTTTGGGTTTCATTGGAGCCAGAGGCGTCTCTTGGGGTTGGTGTCACCCAGTGAGGTACCTCATGGTGTTACCCCCTCGCGACTTACCCCATGGAACTGCTCCGAGTCTGCCAGTGTAATAAAACAAACCCGTAAAAACAAAGTTTTTGACTATAAATCCCTTATATATGAGACATAACTAACAGTATTGATTATTTTCAAACGCTACAAACGTTGCCAGACTGACACCGAGTGATGTCCCTTGACTTTAATAAATGGGGGTGGGATGTGAGGGGGTGTCGGCACGACGGTCGGCGTCAACTCAAACTCACGTGGAAGTGGAAGAAAAAAACAATAACAAAACCGTGAATTTGAATTACATACCTCATATAAGGATAAACTAAAAATGCATTAATTTAATTACGGTACAATCGATCGATCTGAAATGTTGATACGATTCATTGTTAGGTTAGTCGGGTTCGTGTGCCAAATTTCAGCTCGATCGGATCACTGGAAGTGGGTCATTTTCGACTTTTATTTTTCCGCCCGCCCAGCCCAAGACAGAGATGATGAGATGATGAGACGGCCGCGAAGTTAATATAAGGGATTTATAAAACAAACCCGTAAAAACAAAGTTTTTGACTATAAATCCCTTATATATGAGACATAACTAACAGTATTGATTATTTTCAAACATTTACAGACTGACACCGAGTGATGTCCCTTGTCTTTAATAAATGGGGGTGGGATGTAAGGGGGTGTCGGCACGACGGTCGGCGTCAACACGACGGTCGGCGTCAACTCAAACTCACGTGGAAGTGGAAGAAAAAAAACAATAATAAACAAAGATTTTGAATTACATACCTCATATAAGGATAAACTAAAAATGCATTAATTTAATTACGGTACGTTCGATGAATCTGAAATTTTGATACGATGCATTGTTGGGTTAGACAGGTCCGTGTGCCAAATTTCAGCTTGATCCGATTACTGGAAGTGGGTCATTTTGGACTTTTCTTTTTCCGCCCGCCCAGCCCAAGACAGAAATGATGAGATGACGACAGAGACGGCCGCGAAGTTAATATAAGGGATTTAAAATAAAACAAACCCGTAAAAACAAAGTTTTTGACTATAAATCCCTTATATATGAGACAGAACTTAAAGTATTTACAAATATCTACAGACTGAATCTGTCTTTACTCCCCTTTGCTTTTAACCCAAAAAGGGTGGGGTGGGGGTGGGAGAGGGGAAAGGTCTTGTCACCGATCGCTGGGCCAAGTTCACCGTGAAACGCCAAATGTAAACAAAAGCACGCCGCTTTACCTGGTTTAAGCACGAGATGTGTTCACACCGGTGGCTGGCCTGAAGTCAAGTGACCCGTAAAATGTAAACGATAGCGACCTCTACATATAGTTTATATAGATAAACTAAAAATGCATTAATTTAATTACGGTACGATCGATCGATCTGAAATTTTGATACGATGCATTGTTAGGTGAGTCGGGCCCGTGTGCCAAATTTCAGCTCGATCGGATCACGAAGTGGGTCATTTTTTACTTTTCTTTTTCCGCCCGCCCAGCCCAAGACAGAGATGATGAGATGATGAGATGATGAGACGGCCGCGAAGTTAATATAAGGGATTTAATAAAACAAACCCGTAAAAACAAAGTTTGTGATTATAAATCCCTTATATATGAGACATAACTAACAGTATTGATTATTTTCAAACATTTACAGACTGAATCTGTCTTAACTCAACTTTGCATCATAACCCTAGTGGGGGGGGAGGGGTGGGGGGGAGAGGGGAAAAGTCTGGTCACCGATTCGCTTGACCGAGCTCAGAGTGAAACGTAAAATGTAAACAAAAGCGCCCGTCGCTTCGTTGGGTCGCCTCAATGCGTCAGCTCAAAGTTTCACGTGGGAAAAAAACAATAACAAACAGTGAATTTAAATTACATACCTCATATTAGGATAAACTAAAAATGCATTAATTTAATTACGGTATGTTCGATCGATCTGAAATTTTGGTACGATGCATTGTTAGGTTAGACGGGTCCGTGTGCCAAATTTCAGTTCGATCGGATCATGGGAAGTGGGTCATTTTTTACTTCTAATTTTCCGCCCGCCCAAGACAGAGATGATGAGACGGCCGCGAAGTTAATATAAGGGATTTAATAAAACAAACCCGTAAAAACAAAGTTTTTGACTATAAATCCCTTATATATGAGACATAACTAACAGTATTGATTATTTTCAAACATTTACAGACTGAATCTGTCTTAACTCAACTTTGCATCATAACCCTAGTGGGGGGGGGGAGGGGGGGGAGAGGGGAAAAGTCTGGTCACCGATTCGCTTGACCGAGCTCAGAGTGACACGTAAAATGTAAACAAAAGCGCCCGTCGCTTCGTTGGGTCGCCTCAATGCGTCAGCTCAAAGTTTCACGTGGGAAAAAAACAATAACAAACAGTGAATTTAAATTACATACCTCATATTAGGATAAACTAAAAATGCATTAATTTAATTACGGTACGTTCGATCGATCTGAAATTTTGGTACGATGCATTGTTAGGTTAGACGGGTCCGTGTGCCAAATTTCAGTTCGATCGGATCATGGGAAGTGGGTCATTTTTTGACTTCTGTTTTTCCGCCCGCCCAAGACAGAGATGATGAGACGGCTGCGAAGTTAATGTAAGGGATTTAATAAAACAAACCCGTAAAAACAAAGTTTTTGACTATAAATCCCTTATATATGAGACATAACTAACAGTATTGATTATTTTCAAACATTTACAGACTGAATCTGTCTTAACTCAACTTTGCATCATAACCCTAGTGGGGGGGGGGAGGGGTGGGTGGGGGGGAGAGGGGAAAAGTCTGGTCACCGATTCGCTTGACCGAGCTCAGAGTGACACGTAAAATGTAAACAAAAGCGCCCGTCGCTTCGTTGGGTCGCCTCAATGCGTCAGCTCAAAATTTCACGTGGGAAAAAAACAATAACAAACAGTGAATTTAAATTACATACCTCATATAAGGATAAACTAAAAATGCATTAATTTAATTACGGTACGTTCGATCGATCTGAAATTGATACGATGCATTGTTAGGTTAGACTGTTCCGTGTGCCAAATTTCAGTTCGATCGGATCATGGGAAGTGGGTCATTTTTTACTTCTGTTTTTCCGCCCGCCGAGCCCAAGAAAGAGAGAGAGAGAGAGACGGCCGCGAAGTTAATATAAGGGATTTAAAAATAAAGGGAAAATACAGATTTTTATATTTTGGTGTCACCCTTTGTGATGGTGTCACCTGGTGCGATCCGCGCCCCCCGCACGCCACTAGTGACGCCTCTGGTTGGGGTGTTGACACTTTGCTATAGATAAGTGGGTTTTTGTTGAGTTTCGTGCACGCGGCCCCTAAAAGGTTCGCCACCACTGATCTATACCGATCTCCCTCCCCTTCATCGCGAACGGTATCCACGATTGTATATCAGCTCGTAGTATGTTAATAATTCGTCAATGCATTCGTTTTGAGGAATGCCATTTACTAACTCATCAAAGGTGTCGGCAAAATCTTCTTCACTAAAAAAATGTGTTAGTAAAAAAAATGTGTAAGCACTTTAAAAAAAAATTAAGGCACCGAATTTATTGTCAAAATAATTTAAAGCTAGAATTCGACTGATTTTATTATTTATGCTTTATAATTTATATGTAATTTTACATATGTTTCATTTTTTTTACTGCCTTTTTTCATTACGTCAGTTAATCAATGGGTCAAACCGACCGGGGTCGAAACGTCTGACAATCGTTGTTAATAGTTTATCGAATATTGATTCATTGAAGTAAACTGCTGTTGACTTTTAACATTAGTGTTAAAATTATTGATTTATTTATTTCTAATGTTAAATTATATCGTTAATCATTACAATGTTGTTTTGGATTATTTTAATAACGCATGTACAAGCCGATGAAAAATTAAATAAAAAATATTTGTTGAGGCAGAGAATGGCAGGTGGCCTTGATGCTAACCGGAAGCGTTTTATTTACTTAGCCCAACTCCCATAGGAAAACAATGCAAAAACTCATAATTCAGTTAAAAGTACTTGGATATTTTATAGAGTTCAATAACAGGTTCGTGCATATTCTATGTGCACTCTTATACCCACTACACAATGTTTTTGGCAAGGATGTATTACAAAAATGGATTTTAGCATTAGGAAATACTCATACGAATCATAACCAAGCTATTGGAGTAATAATATTACTAATATGAAACATTTACTTGAATCTTGAAATCATTTTGAAAGTGATCAGAGAAACTGGAATGATCTTGATTGTTGACCTCATAGATTTTATTTTTATGATCGCAGTTCTGAATGCGCGTGTTCGGAATAATGATTGGATCACGTGACAACGATATAACACTGTACGTGCTTTCCAAGTAAGTCTAAATAAGGTTCAAGTGTTATAAAGTATTCGTATTTTAACTAAATCATAGTAAAAATCTTAAAGGATCGTGTACTCATCTTTTGCATCAATAAAAAAATATGATAGAAAATCTCCGCCGTACACGTTTTTTGATAATTTTCCTTTTTAGCATTTATGGTAATTTAGCATATTTTTTAAAAATTTAAGACATTAATTTTGATTTTATTTAAAAAAACGTGCCAGTGGACATCCGTGCAAGTATTTTGTTCTTCAAAACACCATCAACGCTTGGTTTCGAGTTTCTGAAACCAATCGTAAGAATTGCTTTCATCAGTCAAACTCTTTATGAAGCTGTTTCTTAACAGCCTTACGTTCATCCAGTAAATGATGCCATATTAATGGAACATTTCTTCCTTAAATTCAAGTGGTGTAGTTAGTAAATTTTCCTTCTGTGTGCATCGTTTTTATTGATTTATTGGCTTGTCATTAATGATTTATTGGCTTGTCATTAATGATTTATTGGCTTGTCATTAATGATTTATTGGCTTGTCATTAATGATTTATTGGCTTGTCATTAATGATTTATTGGCTTGTCATTAATGATTTATTGGCTTGTCATTAATGATTTATTGGCTTGTCATTAATGATTTATTGGCTTGTCATTAATGATTTATTGGCTTGTCATTAATGATTTATTGGCTTGTCATTAATGATTTATTGGCTTGTCATTAATGATTTATTGGCTTGTCTTTAATGATTTATTGGCTTGTCGTTAATGATTTATTGGCTTGTCATTAATGATTTATTGGCTTGTCATTAATGAGTTAAAATTTATTTTAGCTGAGACTTCATCGAGATTATAATTAGAATCGGAAACAGAAACTACAATCTTCAACTTCGTACGCACAAAACTCTTCTAAACATTAAACATTGTGTCAATAAATTGACTAATGAACTTTTTGTTTTGCCGAAAGTGGGTAGTGCATTTATAGTTGATTTCCATCTTTCCATGTTGTGTTAACTATAACACCTATTAAGTCAGTGATATTCATTTCGGTCAAATGTAATGGCCTTAAGCACAAAACTGTCATCGGTCTTTTAATTGATACATTTACACTAAAAGGAAAATTAAGTATGTCTGATTAGTTACTGTTAAAATGGCATTACTATTCAAAAACCACGTTTTTATAAGCGGGCTAAAATAAGAAAATAATTTAAAACTTATAAGTTCAAGTACTTCAATTTCATATGACTAAAAACGTGGGGCGGGCGATTATGAGGTTTAACATATGCAGCTCACTCATACTCCCACTTATAGATCTCTCTTTTGCCTTCTAAATTAGAAATCTTTAATTTTTATACCAAACACCCGCCTCACGTTTTTAGTCATATTAAATGAAAGTACTTGAACTTATAAGTTTTAAATTATTTTCTTCTTTTTAGTCCGCTTATAAAAACGTGGTTTCTAAAAATCTTTTTTTATACTTCTATTTATTTTATTCTTTTTAGTCGACTTATAACAACGTGGTGTCTAAAAATATTTTTTTTACCTCTATTTATTTTACCAAACAACTCACAAGCGCCCGTCCCAACGTTTTAAAAACATTGTGATGTGGTCATGGGGTGAACCCACGGATGTCAACAAAAGCAGACGGTACAGATGCTTACATATAGACTATAGATAAACTAACAAGTTCAATAATTTAATAAAGGTACATTCGATCGATCTGAAATTTTGATTCAATGCATTGTCATCCAAGATCTATCTGTGGTAAAAGTTTCCGATCTCTAGGACCATGAGAAGTGGTTCAATTTTACGTTGGCAGATTTGAAAAAATCTTGGACAAACCAACAAACCAACAAACAGGAACGAAAGCGAGTTAATAAAAACGTGGTAATAAAACGTGGTTAAAAACAAGTGTGTTGACATTATTTGGTTCAAGTGCTGAGCGGGTCTAATTGACAATAGGCCTATAACCAGCTGAGCTGAACAATCATTTCAATGAAACTGATGTAACTGGTATGCACAAAACGGTCTTGGAAAGGAATGTTCATTAAGTTTCAACCATTGTAGAGGGTAAATGGATTCAGGAACTTTCATCTCAATTTTGTAACGCAGTAATTCATCAGAAGAGCACTCGTCATTTTCTGTCTCTGAGTCAATTCTGACTCCATTACTGCCATATGCTTAATAAGCTTTTCATTTGGTTTGATAAGTAGGCGAAGTGTTAGAACCATGGAAGGCAAACTTTATCAACATTTTTAACATTCCCGTCTGTCAATAGTTTAAAACCAAAATGTTCGTGTAATCGTCAGGAAATTTATTATTTATCAGACGCATTTTTTTTTACTTTTTGACTTCCTATAATTTGTAAGTGATGGGTCGATTAATCGTTAAAAATAATTTAATCGTTAAAATGTTTTAACGATTAATCGAGTGATTAATCGTTAATTTCCGCAGCTCTAATATATATATACATATATACATATAATACATATATATTCATTATACTTGTGTTGGTATACCGTGCATGAGTTTAATAAACAAATGTTTAAGATGAAAGATAGTTACATGGAACGTCGCTATATAAAATATAAGATTAAAGATTATATTTATGAATAATATTAAAAATAATACATGTAAAAAGTAATGATAATGGAATAGTTTTTTCTTCTGATAGATAATTTTATATTTTAAAAATTAGGGTCTTCTTTTTTATATTAAGTACCGGGATATGGATCAAACTAGAAATGTGAGCTGTACATCTGGAAAAGTATTTTAATTGGGAATGTAAGGATTAAATTTACTGTTTATGTTTACTTGTTATGTGCTGCTGTAACAAGGAGACCAATTGATTTAAAATTAAAACGAAATTCTTGTCCAAAAAAATTCTTTAGGCTAACACTAAAACAATTACACTTTAAATAATATTTCGTGTGCTGCAAAAAACATAAAGCGTAGGCGTAGGTTCGCATGATCACGAGCAATTACGAGCAATTTTATTAACTAATAGCACATCGTAGTCAATATAAACAACTCTCCGATGATGAACTTTGAACTTGAATTTGTAATAATTTACCATGTGATATGGAGGTTGCGTAATAATACAAAAAATATTTATAGTGCGTTTTTTTGATGCTTGGGCAAATGCTCGCAATCAATAATTGAAGGTGTGGACCAACCTTAAGCCTACTTTGTAGTATATTCGGAAACAAGAAAACATTGTCTAAACTTTGAGAGTCTATTTTAAAAATGTGATTCTTACACTAATCAGTTCACACTAACGAGCATTCCATGATGATCAATGATGTGATCAATGATACGCTCCACATAGTATCTTATCTTATCTTATCTATACAGACGCTCCTTCTATGCAGAAGATAGTTGCGTCCACAGACCATGACAGATGATCTGTTGGCAAGTGATGCAGCATTCACATGCCACGGCTTTGTGGGTTCCACGCATTACCCAGCCGCCTAACTACATGTAGTGTTAGGTACCCATTCGGAGCGGGGTGACTCAGGGACGCCCTAGGCCCCGGGAACAAACCCTTGCCTTCACACGGATTCGAACCCGTGACCATCGGTACGACAGTCCAGTGCGCTGCCACTCGACCACCACGTCAGTATGAACTGCAACTAAGCCGATCTCTGAAAGTTTTCGATTTATTTCTAAGACACAGATTATAATTGGATTATCCCAAATATACGGTCATTATAATTATTCGTCTGCTGTTATTCATGCTGCCCAGGTGATAATGTTAATATGGAGGTAAAAGAGTATCAAAAACAAATGAATAAACAACTGAATTCATCGAAGAGAAGGTTGCCAGTTCATATTTAGGTTTATCCATGTTAAAAGCAAGATAATTGTATACATTTGATCATTATTTGAAGAGAAAAGTAATGATAACAATTAAATAAATAATTTTATAATTTTAGTCCTGTCAACTATATTGTATTTTTTTTATTGAACATCACATGAGATGACAAAAGAGATACCATTTAATTTTCAAACAAATGATTTTTTGAGTGTTTTTTAAAAATTGTAAACCACTGTAACGAACTAGGGAGAATCTTGACAATGGACGTGGCTTATGAATACCAACCGTATCATTATATAATGTTATAGATTATGAAGAAATGTTCAAAATTTAATAATTTTTAATCCCTTATATTAACTTTACCGTCTTGTTGTGGTCCCGCCCTCGGAAAAACAAAAGTAAAAAATGACCCAATTTCCGTAATCATATCGAGCTGAAATTTAGCACAAAAACTTGTGTCACCGAACAATGCAATTTTTCAAAATTTCAGATCGATCGAATGTACCATAATTAAATTAATGAATTTTTAGTTTATCTCTATGTGGCATGTGTGGTCACGGGTTCGAATCCGTGTAAAGGCAAGGGCTTGTTCCCGGGGCCTAGGACGTCCCTGAGTCACCCCGCTCCGAATGGGTACCTAACACTACATGTAGTTAGGCGGCTGGGTAATGCGTGGAGCCCATAAAGCCGTGGCCTGTGAACGCTGCATCACTTGCCAAACAGATCATCTGTCATGGTCTGTGGACGCAACTATCTTCTGCATAGAAGGAGCGTCTGTATAGATAAGTCAAGTCAAATATAGTTGACCTCCATGGGTCACTAGAGGTTCACTCCAGCCCTCGATGTCACAGAGGTCAGAAGAGCGACTGGTCTGTGAGAGAGGGAGAGTGTAGAGGTAGCGTAGAGAGAGAGAGAGAGAGAGAGAGAAAGAGAGAGAGAGAGAGAGAGAGAGAGAGAGAGAGAGAGAGAGAGAGTATTATATGAGTCTTGATATAATAAACCTGTTTGATATCATTAGAAATTAGTGACTTGTACTTTATTGTTTTAATAACTTAGCCACTACTCGGCTATGCATGTAAATGTTTATTCTAGTCTGTCTCGCGGTGCGTATTATAATTAACCTACTTTTAAAATATTTTCCCGATCTGTAAATGTTGATGCTAGTCGAACGCGCGGTGAGTATTAAATTGAACATAATCAATACTTTTAGTTATGTCTCATATATAAGGGATTTATAGTCAAAAACGTTATTTTTTTACGGGTTTTTTTCCTCTGGTTATTTTATGTGAAGTGTTGTGAGCCAGGACCCACTCTTGTGAACCGCTCTATTTCAGTTCTCATATTATAATTATAATATTAGTTGTGGTAGTAGTCACCTTGTTTACAAATGTCTTAATGTTAACACAATGATTAACATGTTAAAGAGTCTGAACTGCATTTCTTGTAAGGGAATGAAAACTTAAAAGTGAAATAAAAAACGTCCTTTTAATTTAAGAAAAAGTACGTGTAACACAGACTTGAAAAAGAAATACGAAAGTATCGTAACAGCTGATGTTAACCTCTCACATCCTGGGACCGGTTTTGTGACTATGTGGGCGTGTCAAACGCAGTGATGTTCATCCGGTGTCCTATTTCAACAAATGATATCTGCAGGAGATAGCGATTAAGGGATATTGGTTAATTGTTGCACTGATGTCAGCAACTAGCTAAGAAACAGAACAGTTATTTATTTTTACATGTAGTTTTCTATGTGATTTTAGAAATTTTAAACAGGTGTCCAAAAATATTTCTACGACAACCTAATTGGAATTTAAGTACGCTCTATCAGTATTAGTACTGTATTATTTTAATATATAATGGAAGTAAATCACATGAGTGTAAGGCGTGCATTGGTCTTCCTATCATTTATCATTTACGGTAAGATCCAGTTTTTTACCCTACTCTTAAGTAAGTACCATAAAAAAAATAAAAAAAACCAATGACTATGATTTCCTCATCATAAAACAACGTATTTATTCATTACATTCCTTGTTGCCTGTAACTGCACTTTCAACATGAAAAGACGGATCATGATTTTTTGTGAATTATGTATTCGGAAAAGTTGTTTTAAGACATAATATGTAAGCTAATTTTCATTGTGTTGTTACTAACACAAAAAATGCTTTCTTACTTCTCAAATTTAAATAAAAATAAATAATTAATTTTATGTCTACTACTTTAACATTTTAACATAGTTTTTCTTATTATGTACCTCTCACTAACATCAGCACTAAATATTTTAAAAATTTATTTCCACACCTCCAAAAGGTAATTTTTATTTAAACTGAAAAACACCAACTTGTCATAATTCTAGTAAACTTATAATTATATATATGTATATATGTAAATATACATTTATATATATAACAAGTAATGGTGTGATCATTTTAATTTTTTTTTCAAAATTACGGATATTCTATTTCATTTAAATAAATTATTTAAACAAAGTACACATTAAGGAGAAATTGACACTTTGAAAATGAATAAATAAGCACATACGAACGTAATGATATATATTTTACGCTTAAACGTATTTCTATCTAAGAACAACTACTTAAAACACACAAATTATGTTAAAATAAGTTTGATATATAATTTGAAAAATTAAATATAATAACAAGCCAAAAGCTTAATTCTTGATCGGTTTCTATTTATATTACCATAATTTATTACTGCAGTGGACAAATTTCAATGTACCGAGAGGCAATTCCTAACATTTTGAAATAAAAAGAATTGCACATTTAGAAAAAAAAATAGAATAAAAAATCCTTAAAAAAATAATTTTAAATTAAGAATTTCCAGGGAGATAAAATGATATTTTAAAGGAGATAATCGTAATTTATTTTTGAAATTTTGTATCTAAGAACAATAGCAGTAATCTTTTAACTATCAATTATAAATATTTATTAATTATACTTTTTTTAAAGTAAATTATAAACTTAACATTATCTCTGCTCTGTCATACTAAGGTATATAAATATTTATATTTAAACGTGCAATAGAAATGGTGTTAGTAAAATTTACTTGAAGCCTCGCGAAACCACATTTAGATTTTATCTCGGATAGAAGAAAGTTTACATCTGCAAGTCTGATGAGAACTACATGCCCCTTATAGTAACGCGTAGGTATGTAACTTCATTTTTAAAAATTTTAAACCATAAAAACATAACACATCTTTAACAGAAGACGTTACATAGATATTTCAACAAGAAATACCCTGAGGTAATGTAGGTCGTTTTCCTGTCGCGTGGAATTTATTTCATAAAGATGCCCCCATCTCATCTTAGAAATCTCTGCCAGCCAAACAAAACATTTCATACATGAGATCACAGACCCATTTGTCCACCTGATGTCCACTGAAGCACCTGTAACCGCCGTCAGTACAGTGGGATGTGGGGCGAGGTGCTGTGGGAGTAATGCCACATGTTCCGGCTTCACCTTTAACACAAGGACTTACAAGTGTGTTACAGGTAATGCATATACAACATGTAATGCGTAAACGACAGGCAATAAATATATAATAGGTATTTCAAGTAGTGCAGGTATTACATATACCCAAGCAATGAATATGAAATAGGTAGCTGGACTGCCGAACCGAGACAGAGGCCGGTCATGGGCTCTATTCTTGGTGCGGGCAAGGCCACACAATCCCTTTCTCGTTAGTGGTGGCTAAATAAAACTTGTGAACGCTACTTCACATGCCCCATAATCCCTCATGGACTGGAAAGGGGGTTATTATTATTATTATTACATATACCAGGATCAATACATATACCACACGTTATAAATATGCTAAGTGGTAGTGCACTGGACTATCGAGTCGCGGGTCGAGCCCAGGTACTGGCAAGGCCCCTGGGGCATTGTGCTGGCGACACATTCCCTTGCTCGTTAGTGGTGGCTAAAAACTTGTGAACGCTACATCACTTGCCCCATTGTCCGCCATGGACTGGAAAGGGGGTCATGGTCATTATAAATATGCATCAGGCAATACAAGTACTAAATGTGATAAAATGGTAACATACAGAGACACATCTCTCTATATGTGGGTCATTTACCTCACTAACATTTGTTTAAAATTCCTTAGGCAAATGTAAAATTATAATTTCAAAATTTGTAAATTACGAGCCCTTAAGTGTGCCTCTTTCAGTCATGGCAAAATTTTATAAATATTTGAAAAAATAATAGAAATATTTTATATTGAAAACAATATTTAAAGAAAATGGAAAGAAATTCAGAATTCAGCGTTATAACAGAAAAAAACAATTAGCGTCGATTAAAAGGAGAAAAGTACACAAAAACAATTATATGTAAACAATGGGGGAAAAAACGTTTTTCTTAACATTTGTTTTTTTGCTGGTTCCAGTAAACATAAAATTAGTATTAAGCTGTTCTGAGTTTTGTACTTCAGTCTTTCCGCGATGCTTATCTTATCTTATCTTATCTTATCGGTTTACAGACGCTCCTTCTATATCTAAGATTATTGCGTCATACGCTTATCTATGGTTGGTGTTTAGTCCTGCATTTTTATTAGGGATTTAAATCTTGATAAAGTGTTGGTTTTCCTACTTTCTTCAGGCAAACCATACCACGCCCGAATTCCGGACGGGAAGAACGAAAAATGTGTATGTGTTTGTTCTTGCATACGGAATAATAAAGGTGTTTTTATCATTATGTCTATCTGAGGGTTGAATTAAGTTAGCTGTGTGTTGTATTTCTAAATTAGAATTAATTGCTTTATGTATGATAACTACTTTGCTATTGGTTCTTTTATCGTCTAGTGTTTCAAGGTTTAATGAATTAACTAATGTTGTTTTACTTATCAGTTTTGAATATTCTCCAGTAATGAATCTGGCAGCTCTTTTAAATTTTGTTTCTAGTTTATCAATGTTTTCTTTGGTGGATGGGTCCCATACAGAAGATGCATATTCTAGTACAGGTCTCACCAAAGTGAGGTAGCATTTTAGTTTTATATCTCTATTACATTTGTTAAAGTTTCTTTTTATAAAGCCTAAGGTTTTGTTTGAATTTTTAAATAACTTCTTTGACATGGGGATTCCATGATAGTTTCTCATTTAAGACTCCTAAGTATTTTGCATCTTTAGTCAATTCTTTTCCATGAATGAAATATTTTGAATTTATTTGTTTCTTTTCTTTGTTACTCTTAACAGTTGACACTTTTCTGGGTGGAAAGACATACTCCAGTTAGTTTCCCATTTTATCAATTCATCTAAGTCTTTTTGTAAAATTTTGCTATCTTGTTCTAATTTAATTGCTCTATAGATTATATAATCATCAGCAAATAACCTAACTTTTGTTCCTTATAAATTGTGCTGCTCCTGGCTATTCCTTATTGGCTGCCTTTTATTACTGATTCTTTATAGTCTCTTGTTTCGTTAATATTCACTAGCACTTGGACTCATTATCTTTCTACAAATACAGTCTAGGAATCTTGTGAATATTAAGTCTTAATGTGTACACAAATCATTTTTGCTCTTAAAAAAAGAAAAGAAAAAAAAATGTTATTTTTTCTTTATTTTCTTTTCTCTACGGTCTCATCATTACTGTATCTTTAATTTTTTTTTAAAATCGAATGTAAGATATGTTTATTTAATATGTCTTTGCAGGTTCTTGGTTTTATAATTCACTTTCACCCAGAGATCCAGAGACTGAATTATACTACGACGATTCTCTGACATCACTGCATATCAACTTTCAGCTCCACTCTAAAGGAAGTGTTACCGCTTGTCTGTGGATATCTCTCAGAAAACTCAATTACACGGAGGCCAGACAGTTTTGTCGAGGTATTTTAAACATGAAGTTTCTATAATAGGTACACATTTCCAATTTATTGTTTTTAATTGGTCGTTTATTTTTGAAAACTTAACGAATTTCAATATTTGAATCTTTAATTTTAATTCCTTTAGCAATATTATTGAGCTTTGTTATAAAGGTTTAAATATCTACTCTAATTAAACTTGTTTTAAATTTTACATAAACAACATAGGATTAGATCGCTTCACATGCCTCTAATTATATTTTGAAACGTTTATTATTATGTCTCAATATGCTTTTAAAAGTTTTTCTTAACGCAAAACTGTATTAACCAAGTTAAAATAGCTCAGGGACCGTCCATAAAGTACGTCACGCCCCAGAAGGTGGAGGGGGTGTAAGAAAGTGTGACAGTTTGTGACGGGGGAATGGGGTGTCCAGCCATGTGTGACGTCACGATGTTTTCTATTAAATTTTAATTTTTTTGTTAATAAAAAATATAATTTTTGTTCGAAAGTGGGACGTACTTTAGTCCTAGAATTGTGACAGTTTGTGACAGGGGGGAGGGGGGAGTTAAAATGGTCAAAAATAGTGTGACGTACTTTATGGACGGCCCCTTATTTAACTTTCAAAGTAATTGAGTCACCGTAGTTATCATGTTTACGCATCAACAGATAACAACTCCACACTTTACACGATGAAGGTAGCTGAGAAAATAGAAATTCTCAGTGGAACGTTCTCGGCCCTTTACCCTTCTTTAAAAGCCACTGACTCATGGTCGTGGATTGGACTCAACAACTTTGAGGTGCCTGGATCATACAGATGGGACGACGATGGATCTGAGCTTAACATGAGCAGTTCTTACAAGTCTACACTCTTTCATTCTGGTAAGAATTGGCTCATTTATCAAATACGCACTCATATATATATATATATATGTATATATATAAAACTATATAATTTGCAGTTGTCACGCAAGTCAGTCTGTC
>CALYLW010002681.1:0-35039 GCA_944989445.1 Ampullaceana balthica | reverse complement strand
CGATCCCTTTAATTAGATATAACAATTCCAATAATTCCCAGCTTACTTCTGCCACCAGAATAGAAAATAGAAGGAGATAGATTTAAAGAATTTCTTGTGGCTATTTCATTTTTTTCCTTTGTTAGCAAGTGTTGTGGGCGCTGCAGCAAGCCATTGGGTGCGGTGACGCAGTTTTTATAAAAATAGGGGGGGGGTGGGGTGCGGAGAATAAATTTAAAAAGGTGGTGATAGCATCAAATAAAGAAGAAAGTATTTAGAAAGAAGCTATTAAGCCTTCAAAGCTACAAGAACGTTGATTAAAATTTATGGTGATAAAAAAGAAAAAGGACGTATCCCCTTATCGAATTCTAAAAGATAAAAAAAAATAATTAAACAACTGACTTTGACAAAAATTATTTTCAACCGCAACACACAAGATGGCTATGACTTGCTGGCTTCATACGAAACTTTGTTAAGGATTGTTAAATCGGAAAAAAGCCTCATACTATTGATGAAAATACTGGAAAACTAATTATACCGGCAGTAAGTGAAGTAATACGCACTGAGCTACACAAGCCAGCATCTGATAATATCAAGAAAATAGAGTTGAGAAAAATAGCACTGCAAAGAAGAATTAATGAAATTACTAAAGATTTTGTTGGTTAATTGTGCAGCTATTTAATAAAATCTCATTTTCAATTAAGTTAGATGAGTAATCTTTTCCAGGAAATCGGACAATACTTTTAGCATACGTGCGGTTAACAATGGAAAAAAAAACAAATTTGCAAAGAATATGTATTTGTCCACTTTATACAAATTGAATACTAAAAGAGAATCAATATTTCATTTTTTGCATGAGTTGGATTTTTTTTAAATAAAGAAAATCATCTAAGTAATATCGTATCATTAGTCACAGATGATGGTCCAGCGATGGTAGGGAGCTACACGTAATATCGTATCATTAGTTACAGATGATGTTCCAGTGATGGTAGGACGCTACAACTAATGTCGTATCATTAGTTACAGATGATGTTCCAGTGATGGTAGGACGCTACAAGTAATGTCGTATCATTAGTTAAAGATGATGTTCCAGTGATGGTAGGACGCTACAAGTAATGTCGTATCTTTAGTTACAGATGATGTTCCAGTGATGGTAGGATGCTACAAGTAATGTCGTATCATTAGTGACAGATGATGCTCCAGCGATGGTAGGACGCTACAAGTAATATCGTATCATTAGTCACAGATGATGTTCCAGTGATGGTAGGACGCTACAAGTAATATCGTATCATTAGTCACAGATGATGTTCCAGTGATGGTAGGGCGCTACAAGTAATATCGTATCATTAGTCACAGATGATGTTCCAGTGATGGTAGGACGCTACAAGTAATGTCGTATCATTAGTGACAAATGATGCTCCAGCGATGGTAGGACGCTACAAGTAATATCGTATCATTAGTCACAGATGATGCTCCAGTGATGGTAGGACGCTACAAGTAATATCGTATCATTAGTCTCAGATGATGCTCCAGTGATGGTAGGACGCTACAAGTAATATCGAATCATTAGTCACAGATGATGCTCCAGTGATGGTAGGACGCTACAAGTAATATCGTATCATTAGTCACAGATGATGCTCCAGTGATGGTAGGACGCTACAAGTAATATCGTATCATTAGTCACAGATGATGCTCCAGTGATGGTAGGACGCTACAAGTAATATCGTATCATTAGTCACAGATGATGTTCCAGTGATGGTAAGGTGCTACAAGTAATATCATATCATTAGTGACAGATGATGCTCCAGCGATGGTAGGACGCTACAAGTAATATCGTATCATTAGTCACAGATGATGTTCCAGTGATGGTAAGGTGCTACAAGTAATATCATATCATTAGTGACAGATGATGCTCCAGCGATGGTAGGGCGCTACAAGTATTATCGTATCATTAGTCACAGATGATGCTGCAGTGATGGTAGGACGCTACAAGTAATATCGTATCATTAGTCACAGATGATGCTCCAGTGATGGTAGGACGCTACAAGTAATATCGTATCATTAGTCACAGATGATGCTCCAGTGATGGTAGGGCGCTACAAGTAATATTGTATCATTAGTCACAGATGATGCTCCAGTGATGGTAGGGTGCTACAAGTAATATCGTATCATTAGTCACAGATGATGCTCCAGTGATGGTAAGGTGCTACAAGTAATATCGTATCATTAGTCACAGGTGATGCTCCAGTGATGGTAGGGCGCTACAAGTAATATCGTATCATTAGTCACAGATGATGCTCCAGTGATGGTAGGGCGCTACAAGTTATATCGTATCATTAGTCACAGATGATGCTCCAGTGATGGTAGGGCGCTACAAGTAATATCGTATCATTAGTCACAGGTGATGCTCCAGTGATGGTAGGACGCTATAAGTAATATCGTATCATTAGTCACAGATGATGATCCAGTGATGGTAGGACGCTACAAGTAACATCGTATCATTAGTCACAGATGATGTTCCAGTGATGGTAGGGCGCTACAAGTAATATCGTATCATTAGTCACAGATGATGTTTCAGTGATGGTAGGGCGCTTAAGGTAATATCGTATCATTAGTCACAGATGATGTTCCAGCGATGGTAGGGAGCTACAAGTAATATCGTACCATTAGTCACATATGATGTTCCAGCGATGGTAGGGCGCTACAAGTAATATCGTATCATTAGTCACAGATGATGCTGCAGTGATGGTAGGACGCTACAAGTAATATCGTATCATTAGTCACAGATGATGTTCCAGTGATGGTAGGGCGCTACAAGTAATATCGTATCATTAGTCACAGATGATGGTCCAGTGATGGTAGGGCGCTACAAGTAATATCGTATCATTAGTCACAGATGATGTTTCAGTGATGGTAGGGCGCTACAATGGTTTTCTTGAATATTAAAAAAAAAGTTGCCAAATGCATTCACAATACACTGTATCATCCATCGTCAACATCTAGTTGCCTCACATTTAAGTGCACACATAAATAAGTCATTAAAATATTTAATTAAAATATATATACTAAATAAAAAAAGCAAATCATTGACTGGCATATTTAATTGTGTGCAACTTCATACAGAAGTTCGTCTGTTGTCAAGAGTGTCTGTTAAGAAATGTTTTGTAAACTGTTTAACTCAGTTTTCGATTTCTTGAGGGTTATAAATGATTCCTAAAGATCCAATTAAATGCAGTCGAAGACTTACCTGTCTTACATGACGGAAAAGTCCCAAAATATAATTAAATTTATTTTTAGCTTCAAGTTGATGAGGTTAATTTAAAATAAAAAAAAATGTCATTTCTGCTTATGTGTCGAAAATTCTACAGTATAAATTAAAAATAAAAAAATAAAAAAAAATTGGAGGAAGAAAATTCAGTCAGCTCCAAAATTTATCAGGAGCAGAAATAAGTAATGAAGACATACTTTTTTATTGTCAGCAGTTTATTCTTTCCATTCTGATTTGAATCGACGGTTCTAAATAATTTTGAAAATGAAAACACCGGATTGGATTGTGGATTTTTTAACGCAATTTTCCATGTGAATTGCGTTTTTAGATTCGAAATGTCTTTCCTGTCTTTTAGCGCTTTGAACAGCAACTCCTCCTGAACCATACCGGATAGAAGGTTTCGGGTGTTTTGCAAATAAAGTTAAGAACGTCCCAAGGATGAGCGTGGGTACAAAAAAAATGACCGAAAAGATTTACTGGATTTCCTGAAAAAACCAAAAAAACCAGAAAAAATATCAAATTGAATATCAGCATAATAAAAATGTATTTCCATTCTTTTCATAATATATTTAAAACTAAATCCACCGTATTTTCAACCAAGATTACTAACATAGAAAAATCGTTCTTGACATTAAATCAACGAAATGAAGGCGATGGAGTAAGGTGGACTACCACTTAGTGGTGGCAAACAGAAAATTCAATGGACTTGTGGAGCTCTCCTTTATTAGTCTTGTCCCGGTAGTGTTAATATGTGTCGCTCAGAGCAACTTTTTAAAATGTTTATTTTTATTTTTACATTATGGGAGTGTCGTTTATGACTGTGTAATGTTTGGCTCCATTATTTTTATTAGTTTTATGTATTTTGAGGAAAGTGTCTCGTCGTTTGAAAATTTAACTAGATATTACTGATACGAGGATTGTCTTTCAAATCACGTTACGGATAACGCGAATGCTGACGATTTCCTTTAAACAAAAGTGTACTTCTTACAGTTACAAGTTTGATGTGAACATTTCTTGAAAGATCTTGACTTCACTACGAGTAATTCTACGTCACGTTAGTAAAATATTTCTTAATTATAAATCAATTTAAAGATATGTGAAACCAAAGGATAAGTTTTGTGTAGTCTGTCCGCATTGTCTGTATGTAACATTTATATGATTGTTATTGTGTATGTCTGTTAAATTTAATAATGTTACTTTTGTGTCTGTTAGTGTTGCCTGCATTCCTGTAAAAATGTTTGAATGTTCGTGTTGTTTTTCAGTTTGTTAGAGTTTTCTGATTGTTAATGTATAGAGTTGTCTGATTGTTGTTGTGGAATGTTTTATTGTTCTGTATGATACTAACAGCTGTTTTGCAAGTAAATTCTCTAAAATTATTAGAAAAAAACCGTTCAGCATACATTAATACAAATAATTTTTTTTACCCAAATGTGAACTCATATATTCATTAAAAAAATTTCCAAAACTTCCTCTTGTCATTCTGACGTGCAATTAAATTATAATTTCCATGAACGCCACACTAAAAAGCACCGCTATCATCCTTAATATGAGATTTTATCAGAGAGAACTAAAGCGACAAAATTAATGAGAAGATCATATTATTATTTTTTTATTGTCTACTGTTTAGTGTTGTCTGTCACTTTTTATATATTGTCCTTTTTTCACTTTTTTTTCTATAAGATTTGTCTGATTGTTTAGGTTGTCTTTCTGTCAGAGATATCTGATTATCTGTGTTTCCTAAATGTAAGAGATGTATGAGTGTTAGTATTTTCTGCCTGCCTGTAAGAGTTGTTTGATTGTTAATGTTGTATGTAAGTTAGAGTCGTCTGATTGTTAGTTTTGTTTTGACAGTAAATTCTATAATACTTAAGAAAAAAAAACATTTAGCATATTAAAATGAAATGAAAACTTTTTCTTAAAGTAAGAACTCACTTATACATATAAGAGAACATTTACAAATTAAAAGACTTTCTATTGACATATTTGACGTGCAATATAATAGCATGTTCCATGAACGCCGCACTAAAAAGCACCGCTATTGACCAATATATGATATTGTAATTTAGACAACATAAGCGGAAAGATTAATGAGCAAACCAAAATATTATCTCCTTTAACTTCGGTTAAATTTCAATCTATGAGTCTATTTGACATAGTATTACTTATGTGTATAGCATACACTTTGATTTGCATATACCTAAATATTATGTATAAAAAAATTTAATTCAAAGGAAATATACATTTTTTTAATCCTAGATATTTCCGATTAATAAAACTAAAATTTTTTATACATTTATCTACATGTATTACTTTGACTAATTGAAGAAACCGTACTAGTTGTCCTTTTATTATGAATTGATGTTTATCCAAGTGGCACGCCTCTTGACTTCGATCTCTTTAAGAAGGGATTATATTTCAATGAATTGTTACGATTGTCCTACGTTCCATTCAAACAATTCACTAGTTTATTTTGTTTGTAACATATCTATCTATCTATCTATCTATCTATCTATCTATCTATCTATCTATCTATCTATCTATCTATCTATCTATCTATCTATCTATCTATCTATCTATCTATCTATCTATCTATCTATCTATCTATCTATCTATCTATCTATCTATCTATCTATCTATCTATCTATCTATCTATCTATCTATCTATCTATCTATCTATCTATCTATCTATCTATCTATCTATCTATCTATCTATCTATCTATCTATCTATCTATCTATCTATCTATCTATCTATCTATCTATCTATCTATCTATCTATCTATCTATCTATCTATCTATCTATCTATCTATCTATCTATCTATCTATCTATCTATCTATCTATCTATCTATCTATCTATCTATCTATCTATCTATCTATCTATCTATCTATCTATCTATCTATCTATCTATCTATCTACTATCTATCTATCTATCTATCTATCTATCTATCTATCATCTATCTATCTATCTATCTATCTATCTATCTATCTATCTATCTATCTATCTATCTATCTACATCTATCTATCTATCTATCTATCTATCTATCTATCTATCTATCTATCTATCTATCTATCTATCTATCTATCTATCTATCTACTATCTATCTATCTATCTATCTCTCTCTCTCTCTCTCTCTCCCTCTCTCTCTCTCTCTCTCTCTCTCTTTGTATATATATATATATATATATATATATGTATGATATGTATATAAGTATATATTAATATGTAGACAAATCAAAGTGTGTATGTATGTTTGTCCTTTTATAGCTGACTAAACCAGTCACCCGATGATCATGAAACTTTAGGAAATTGTTGAGGACCCTTCAGGAATGAATTGTTTAAAAAAATATTTTAACAATGACCCGAATGTTTATGGGCCCAACATGTATTTATTTCCTCTTATATGAGATATATAAAATCAGTTAAAGCCTAAGCTACTTGGTAAGTGATTTGATCTCAACCAAACGTGGTACATACAAATGTGATAGCCCATATTAAAATACTAAGGGCCCTGAGCTCCTAAGGTCCATTCCTTCGGGGCAGGGGCCCAACATCTTTTTTCTATAAGCATTTATGACTTTATTCCCAATATGATTTTACACGATCTTGAAAAATATTGACAAACATATCTATTATTATCCAGATAAAATTAACAGGTATTTTGAAGTACATTTCTTTCACCGATTGGGCCTGGGGTTAATGTCGTTTTTCCTTATTTCTTTATTTATGAAAATGAAAGTATATCTGTCTGTCTGCATGTCCGTTATTGGCCATTAAAATGTGTTAAAATCGAATTTTTATTTTACAAAACACAAAATGTTGTCTACTAATCTTCCAACTCATTCCTTTTTGAGTAAATATAATTTGTGTCATTTTAATGAAAGCAAATAGGCCCCTTTGAAAAGCGCTCGGAAAGACGGAAGAAACACGGCCAGGCAGCACACAGGTAGGCGGCCAATTATCTACAAGCAATCGTCTATTGTTAATAAATACACAGTGAAGGTATTTGCCCTATGACCTCATGTGTAACGACTTTGTATAGGACAATACAGATGCGTACCTCTCGAAAGTGTTAAAACAAACCAAGACCTATCGTATCGGCTGAAGCAAACAAAGACCTATATTGAGGGTCGAAGCAAACAAAAAACCTATCCTTTTTTCTTAAAACATTTTAACCTCTGCATTTCCCGCTGTTCTATACTGCCAACAAAGCTATTCAAACAAAGCGTTGGTTAGTTGTGTCCTTTCTAAGTACGTATAACGACTTTATGTAACATTTTAAGTATCGACTCTTTTCAACAAAAAGGCAAGTTTATTATACAATTTATATATCGAAAATAATTGAGTAATTTTTAAGAGTTATGACATAATCCTCTGAAATGAGCTTTTTAAAATTAACCAAGGCTTTATCTAGGGTAGGGGGATCCTAAAAATACATTGACATTGTATTACTATTTATAGGGAACGAGATCAAATAACATAGAACTTGATTAAACTGTTTTTTTTTGTTTGTTTTTTTAAGAATACATTATTATTTAGGGGTAGGAGATTTATACTTTTCCAATGACATTGTATCCCTAATTATAGGGATCAGTTCTAGGGGCGTGTCCCTATGATAAAATATATATTTTTTAAAAAAGATTTGTTATCATTTTATTATATGTATAATGTATACATATATATGTATATAAGTATATATAATATGTATGTGGCCTTTTACCCCCAAACATACTTAGGGCGCGCCCGACACTGCTCCCTTCCCCTCCTCCTTCTTCACGCACCCAACAAAGGACCCTCTGTTCAACAGGTACCAGATTGGACTCGGAAGTGAAAGCTTCCGCAGCCACAAACACGCCCCCCACCCCCCGCCAGCATTATGTTGTGTATTTGGCTGCCGGATGTGAGACCTTCCTAATTCCTCCTAACAATGACCGGAAATGAATCTGACTGATTAGAGTATTAGGACAATACTGCTGGATTTTCCGGCTCACCGACTATATAAGGCGAGGAAGCACCTGGGTTAGGGAGAGAGCATATTTAGAGATCATGTAGGTACGACATGTAAGAGACGTATGACAGTGCTTTAGACTGTAGTATAACTGTACACTCTGTTTCCTGTTCAAGTAACTGTGTGTACTCAAGAAAAGAGATTATTCCAATAAACGATTCCTAAAACTATAATTCTCACGACCCGTCTTTAGTTAGTTGTATCAGTAGCTGTTCAGTTAGTGTGTGCACTGCAAAACAATAAACAACAGTAATACAACCATCATAGCCACCACTTGGCTATATATATATATATATATTATTGAGTGTTAACGATCGAATGTAAATCATTTCATTGTATTCCTAAATATAGTGATTAAAAATTTTTTTTTCTTCTTTATTGTTAACTTACAAACAATTTTTCTATATTTAACATTGATCTAATTTTAACAAATAAAATGTACATTATATATTTTAAACATACAGACCTTAAATAGTGTCTGTTATGTTTAATATCATTCTTTGTATTGTTTGTCTAAAATGTGTCTTAATGTTATGTTGGTGTATGTTTAGTTTATAAGTAATACCATATGTCTGTGATGTCATAAGTGTTTTCTGTACTGTGAAGGTATTTTAAAACTAATTGTTTGTCCTTTTTTAAATCCTTTATATTAACTCGTGGTGTCTGCGGCCGACTGACCGACCGACCGACCGACGTTGTCGCCAAAACTTTTGATCGATTTTTAACCCACTTGCTCGCAAGATAGCGAGCTGAAATTTTGCAGGCAGTTTCGTACCAATGATAAAAACAATGTATCAAAATTTCTGATCGATCGCATGTACCGTAATTAAATTATTGATTTTTTAGATTATTTTATTTATTCCTATGTATCATGCTATTTTTTGAGATAGAGCGTCGCGGTGCGTATTATATTGAACAACCTTTCTGTCGCGCAACAAGGTGCGTATTTTATTGACAACTCTTTTTATAAACATATTTCTGATCGGTGCGCATTATATTAAACATGTTTTACGACTCAACTGCAATTTTGTATTTCTGGATGGTCTGGCGCTGCGTATTATAATGAACATTTTTTTAGTTACTTCTCGTACATAAAGGATTTATAGTCAAAAACTTGGTTTTTTACGGGTTTTTCTTATTAAATCCTTTATATTAACTCGTGGTGTCTGCGGCCGACCGACCGACCTTGTCGCCAAAACTTTTGATCGATTTTTAACCCACTTGCTCGCAAGATAGCGAGCTGAAATTTTGCAGGCAGTTTCGTACAGATTTTAAAAACAATGTATCAAAATTTCAGATCGATCGCATGTACCGTAATTAAATTATTGATTTTTTAGATTTTTTAAATTTATTCCTATGTATCATGCTATTTTTTGAGATAGAGCGTCGCGGTGCGTATTATATTGAACAACCTTTCTGTCGCGCAATAAGGTGCGTATTTTATTGACAGCTCTTTTTATAAACATATTCCTGATCGGTGCGCATTATATTAAACATGTTTTACGACAGAGCTGCAATTTTGTATTTTTGGATGGTCTTGCGCTGCGTATTATATTGTACATTCTTTTAGTTACTTCTCGTACATAAAGGATTTATAGTGAAAAACTTTTACGGGTTTTTCTTATTGTTTATAGAGTCTGGTATTATGTTTAGTTTTATTGCTTTGTCTATATCTACATTGTGTGTGTGTCTGCTTGTATTAATTGTTGAAGTGTGGATTTAGTTTGTAAAATTGTATTGCATGTGAGATATAATGTTGTTCAGTCTCATCAGCCCCTGAATTACAGAGTGGACTGCCTATTCTTGCCCCTCTGTCCTTATATTTCGTTGATGAGACTGGTGTTGTATTGTAAATTAGTCTGTATGTTATTTCTTTTTCTTTATTTGGTATTTCTTTGATATGTGTATCTTTAAAAAATTCCTCAGTGTTTGTAATTCCATAAACTTGTGTCCATTTAATTCTTTTGTTCAGAGGTGTTGCTTGTCTTTTGATTAAATGTGTATATATTTCTTTGGTTGTTTTGTGTAATACTTCTTCATTGCCTTTTATTGCTTTGATGCATGCTGTATGAAATTGTGATTGTTTTCTACCCATGTAATTTTCAGTTTTGATATCAATTGCTATTAAATGTCCTATTCTGATTCCTAAGTAATAATGTGTAAATATATTTTCTCATTTTTTCCTAATGGCATGTCCTATAAATTTTATTCTGAGTGCTTGTATTTTTGTTTGTATGTCTTGCAAGTTTATTCCTCCATTTAGCTTAGACTGTATTAGTGTTGTATGTTTGATATTGTTTATTGTTCCTTGAAATATGTATTTAGTTATGTATGAGTTGATTTCTTTTAAAATTATTGGTCGGGGTTCCCATATTGTTCCTGTATATATTGTTTTGGGGATGGCATATGTGTTTATTATTGTGCGCCTTCCAAAAATGGTTTGTGCTGTGTATGTGTTCCTGTCAATCATTTTTTTAAAATTGACTTTTCAATATTCTTCCATATTTCAGTGTTTGTCTGTGTCTGATTATTGGAATAAAAGATCCCTTAATATCTAAGACTCTCCTTCCTAATTATGACTAAAGGGAAATATTTTATATTATGCCATGTCCACATCTTCAGGATATTTTTGGCAAAATGCTCTAAGTGCTTCACAAATCATTTCTGCTGTATCTTCTCATTTTTTAAAGATTAAAAAAATGTTTGCATCATTATTGTGTACTGGTGCTCTATGTACAAGACTTAATTCTAATAAATTTACAAAAGTTTTGAATCTGAACTTGTCTCTTGGGTCAAGGTTCTAAAAATCGTCATCTTCATCATCACTTATTTGGCTTCTTCTATATTTGCATTTTTGCAAATATCTTCTTCAGCATCATTTCTACGCCATCTTAAAAATCTGAATTTCTTGTTATCAACTTCTATCATTTTTCCCTTAGCTTTTCTTTAACATGATCTAACACATCCATGAAATATTTTTAAAAATCTCAAAGTAAAGTATACATTTGCTTCATACATATCATCTGACAGTTAAGCCACTCTCTGCCGTAGAAATTATGTCTACGACAACTCGTCCAAGAAGATTTATTCCCGTACTGCCCTTATTATTGATCTTTTCTGATAGTTCTACTTTAAAGTCAATTGTTGAGACACGTTTCTTTGTAAGATATGTTATCGAAACTGTTCTATTGTCTAAAGAGTTTTTATGACTTAGAACTAAAAAGATGTTGCGCCAATCACAAAACCTGTAAGAATGTTAGACTAACTTATTCAAACACTTTTTGGTGGCTCCCGAATAAGTGGAAGCCCTACGCTATAGCTTGTTTAGATTAAAGGTGAATACAGCAATGTGTATACCAGGGGTAAGAGAAAACTAGTTATTCATTGGCACAGTATCCCTCATTAAAGGGAACGATGTTAAGTGGCAAGCCACTTATAAAAATAGAAGATCAAAATTGACAAAATGAGTTAGCAGCCGTATAAAACAACCAGACATCAAATACTTTGATAGTGATTAAATTAAATTCATAGCTTCCATAATTTTTATTTAAAATGATTTTAAAAATCCCCTTTTTGATAAAATTAAATATTTCTTTATGTATAATTTCATGTGACTTAAAACATAAGATTTACGTAATACAAATCAAGAATACTGTTTCTCATAGACTATATAGAAAAATTGAACACAAGTTAAAGAAATTTGTTCAAGATCTTATCATTTATCTTGCGAATTAATTTGTTTTACGTAGAACATCATAAACATAGATCACTACTGGTGCTTTTTAGTGCACGCTGACAGGAAATACAAATTTAATTCAAATCAGATAAGACAAAGAAATCGTTGTAATATAAAGATTTTGCCTTGTTCTTTACTTTTAAAAAAATCAATTGTATTAATACATTCATATAGTTTAAAAGTTATTCATAAATTTAAATAATATTTATGTAATAAAATATAAAGCAAAGTTTTCATTTATCAATTACTGCTGATTTCATTGTAAATTTCCAACGATTCTATAAACACGCACACATATACACTTTTAAGTAATTTACACAATATAAAGTAGACTGCAGATATAACAATAATATATATGTTTTAAATACAAACTTGATACAATTATAAAGTAGACAAATATCTATAAAAAATGTACCTAAAATAACAAACTATAAAGCTCGTCAAAAGAAAGTTAATATAATGCGAAGATCAATAATTATTTATCTTAGTTTACAAAACGAATATATTCCATAAAGTATTTTGTTAATTTCAAAAATATATTTCTTCGTTTATTAAAAAAAAATTATTTACTCCTAAGTCTTATTAAAATAGAATAATTAGGAAATATATCTAAGATAACTGAAGTTTATGAATTGAGAATGCATAGTGGGGTCTGGTAGATTTATGTTTTAAGGTATAATTGTTGTGTCTCGTGATATTTACCCACTCCTGTCTGGTCGGCAGGCAGTTGGAATAACGGCTTTTTTTTTGGTATTAATCTAGGAAAATAATTTATTTTTTATTTTATTTTTTTATTTTTTAAATTTTAATTTTTATACTTAATTATATGCAGGAAAGAAGAAGAAAAAATAGTATCAAATGTTATTGTAATAAAAAAAGAGGTTTATGAAGCAATGTAAAACATAAAATAAATTGTAAGAAATTGAATAATTTCAGTGGAAATTTCATTTAAAGTGGTGCGTTTTGATACGATGTCACATTTCCTATACACCCCCTCCCCTTCGTCACACATCGTAACAAAAGCGTGACCCCCTTTCTCCCCCCTCTAGGCGTGTGACGTCATTTAGGGGCAGGCTTTAACCATTTAAAAAAAAAGAACAGTTTAAACTTGAAACCATTCGATAGCAGGAATGACGTCATTATTTCTTATTTTTTATGACCTACAAGGGAATGTACCACATTTAACCACACCACGTCTATTGGAGACGTTGTGATTACCTCTCTTGTATGATGCACGTCAATTCAGTATATTAAAAAAATGGTTGGAAAAAAAAATCTCTTCAGCTTACAGAGTCAACAGTGATGATTAAATGGCAAAAAAAAATTAAAAAAAATAAAAATAAAAAAATAAAAAATACACATATGTTGCCCTTTATCTTAATCTTAACGGGTAATAGTTAATACTGAATAACTGAAATTACTGTTAACTGGCATTGATTTGGTAAAAAAAGACATGATTTATCGCAACACGTTTTGGAAACGTTTTTTTTTAAATATCAAATAAAATAACAACTTAATAGTTTCTTCAAATCAACTCTCTTCTGAGATTGTTTCAACGAAGGACGGGTAACATACTATGATATAGTTTTAAAAGATGATTTAAGAAAAAATAGATATGTTTATGATTTACTGAAAAGTTAAAGATATGTAATTAAAGAAAAAAATAGGTTCCAGAGCAAAATACGATAACGGCCGTTCACCAGTTTTAGTAAGTTCGTATCTGAGTGACATATATACATACGAGTCTGTAGCAATGAGTAAATTTCAAGAGAGTTAATAGACATATAAAAAATACTAAGATAGAAAAAAGCGTTCTATTTCATACAATAAAAACGAACAAAACAATCACAGCTTTGGTTACAACTAGTGACGTCAATTACCATTACTCCGTTTCGCGATTAACAATAAATAAACTAAGTGGCCTTTATTTTATTCTGCTTTTTTTCTAATTACTTTAATTTAACCTAAAAATCTTACATCACTGTTTACATATGTTAATGTTATCTAAATGATAACGTATGTGCATTTATTTGTTTAGGCTTTGGTGCGTTGCTCCTCTAAATCTCTTTTATCACGACAGATATGAGTTACAGAGGTATAAAGGGAAATAATTTGTTGTTTTCTTTTTAAGATTTTATAATAGATACATTATTTTCCTTATCCATGTGTTTTTCTTAAACACTACTTCTTATTTCTCTTTTCTTATGCAAATTGCACTAGAATTCGAAAAATATTCCAATTTCAGTTATATTATGATTATTATTGTTTTGTTTTAAGAGAATTATGAACTTATGACAATCATAGATGTGTAAACATAAACAGCTGAGTCACAAGTTATGCACCACCTCTATTTCCCAATTTCATACGTTCCTATATAGTGTGATTGTTTTCACAAAACAAACTACCTTCACTAGTAAACATTAATTAAGTTATTGATAATTTCATGAATTGTATTTACCTATTAACGAAGAGCTTAATAATCGGTGCATTTCATTAGAAATACTTTTAAAACTATTAACTTCCCGTAATCTGTAAGATTTACTCGCAACTGTTTTGCCAATCAGTACTGTCGCTCCTGGACATAAACTGGTACCGCTCACTAGTGTTCGTTAGTTAAGGGGGGCGAAACGGTCGCTTCGGATAACCTGCCCCTCAAAGGGTACTTTAGTTTTTACCATCGACATTGTATCTAATACTCTGTCTAACGTCCGTACAGCGACTGTAATCATATTTGACTGGCAAACAAATAACCTAACCAGACTTCGGTATTTCCTGCAGTATCAAGGTATTTGCTAGCGTTCTCCCTCCGCATATTTTGTGTGCTGGGTATTGATATCGTGATTTTGTTGACGAATTGTACTAGTGAATGCCATGTTCATCTTTGCTTCTCCCATTGGTTGTTGGTGAATGTTAATCCGTATATCTATAGCGTCTTCTTTCTTGTCAGATTAAGGAGATAATCTTACTTATTTTTGAGTTCCCCATTCCCATAATTTCCGACATTTTGATGTTTATTTTCTATCCGCCTCCTACAGGTCACAAGATGAACATAGAGCTGGTATAGTAGGTCTGGTTACAGTCAGGTTTATTTATGTTTCAATTAAGGAAAACAGTTTTCTCTGATGGACTTCAACGATACAAAATATGAGCATATTTTTTTTTAAAAAGTAATAATTTAAAAATATGTGTGTACATTGTACATTTTAGCTGAACAGGATACCAAAATATGCTAACAAAATTATAATCTGGTTATTTTGAAAAAAAAACTGTAATAAAAGAAATTATCATTGAAAATATATATAACGCGCATCAACTAGTATTTTGTTTTTTCTTCTAAATGTTATATAGATGTCTGTTTAATTTAATTAATTTTAAAAAACATATACAGCTTACATTGCTTAAAAGTGTTTTCAAAATCCGTAAATAGCTGAAATCATCTTAAATTTAAGTTGGTAAATAAACTTGTCTACAATGAACTTGGAAAACCTCCTTGCACAGACAAGGTAAACTAAAAGCGTTAATTACACATGACATTATGTATTTTTTTTTCTATCCAAGTCTTCTAAAGTCTACTATAACGTTAACATTCTATGTTCAGTGACGTCATTTCTATTGCCAAAAAGTCTTCATAGCTGACTTAACGTTGAACAGTGACATTGTTAACGATGTAGTGTTACTTCCATAACACATTATACATCTTATGTCATGTAAGTTGGTAGAATTATATTCTTTATTTAATTCTTTACACATTCATTTGTAATAGGGGTGGCCAGACCTGTAGTAATTGAGGGCCATTTTAATTATTTTTAAAATTGTTGAGAGCCGCATTGATTCACGAGTCCAATTGGAATGAAACATTTCGTTAGTGATGTATTTTTATAAAATATGATTTATTCGAATATAATGATTTAAACATTTCAGTTGTTTACTTCATAACCGTGTGTTGAAGAAATTTTAGTTACATAATTAACAAATATTTAAATATATAAAATGTATTAATAGAAACACACTACATCTAAACTCATAATTATAGTTAATATTAATAATTATTAATTGTTATGTTTCTGCCGAGAAGCCTTTGAACTAACAAGTTTCTTTAAATCTGGTTGGTATCAAGTAATTGTGTTGCGAGGAAAATCTGCCAGATGTGAAATCACTAGTTACTTCTGGATGCTTTGTTTTATTGTTTAGCACACGCAAATACCCCAAGCGATAGCATAACTTGCCCCAGTTAAAGTGACATATTCTTTGAGTAAAGCTGAAAATAAGATCTGCTACTGACACGTTCCAGAATTCAAATGAGCACGTTTGCTTTTTCTTAATTCAGAATGTGGTTAACCAATGCCATGCAAACTCTTCATGAATTTTTGAGTGTCACTTCTAGATTTGTTATTTGCTAGAGGTATTTGATGGATCAAGCTAATGGCCTGTATTAGTTAATGCAAAGTCGTCTTCCAATTTTGGTAGAAAACTTCAGTTTTATTTTTTATAGTTTCTTTTCCTGCAACTTATTCCCATATTTAATGGAATGTTCAATACTTCAAAATGTGGATTTTTCCAAAGCATGAACCAACAATTTAATTAGTTTACATCAGCAACCAGAAACCGATCTCGTTCTTCAACTTTTAAATTTTAAATCGAGCCTAATTTTTCCAATCCCTTTTGTCAGTCAATTTTTTAAAACTTTCATTTAAAAGAAAATATTATATATTTCAAAGTTATAAATTCATAAATTATTGTTCAAGAGCCGCATTGTGAACACAGAAGAGCCGCATGCGGCTCGCTAGCCGCAATTTTGCCACCGTTGATCTATCTCAAAAATTAACATGATACATAAAGATAAATAAAATAATATACAAATTCAATAATTTAATTACATTACATGCGATATATCTGAAAATTCTATATATCATTTTTATCATCGGCACAAAGCTGTATGCAAAATTTTATCTCGCTAGTTTACGAGAAAGTGGGTTAAAAATCGATCAAAAGTTTTTTCGGCAAACAATCAAGCAAGGACTCAAACAGACACCACAAGTTAACATAAAGGATTTAAAAAGAAAAGTTAATTACAATTATCGTTCACTATTTAAAGAGTTAGATTACATTCATGTCTCGACTTATCCCTATATTTCCAGATTCTGTTTTATATATAATTTGCACTGTTTAAGTTTTGTAATAGCAAACGCACAATCTGAGTAACACCGAAGTAATGGTAATCTATATAACACAACAGATAGTCTATAAAAAATAATAAAACCTCAAGTCAATTAAATCTAATATCTAATATATAATAACAAAGGAAGACAGATTGAATTGAGAAATATATAGAAAAACATTTTCATAGTGTCGATTCAAATTGCTGGCTTTGTAATTTGCTAGCCATGTTTGGAAGATGAGACTAATTCGCTTAAACTCATTATATTTGTTTGTAGTCTTCTTCCCATTCTAATAGAAAACTTCCATTTTCAATATTTGTATTTCTTGCAAATGTTTGTAATATTTGATGTAAACGTATAAATAATAATACGTTACTAAATTTAGTAGGACTTACAGACCGATGATAGCCAATACCATGAAATTTGTATTTTTACCGGAACCATAACAAGAAAAATAGTAGTTAACATCACAAACAAACCAGAAACTAATAGGTTCATTCAAATTTTACAAAAAAACAAAAAAACTTTCATTTAATTTTTATAATAAATATTTCAAACTAAAAGATTTAATTGTATAAAGTGTTCGGGAGAAGCAATGTGAACATGGAAGAGTATCACTGGTAGGCCTGTCAACGGGTGCCCGGGAACCCGGGTACCCGTTGCCGAGGAATAACCCGGGTAGTAAAATTGCGCCCGGTTACCCGTGAAAATTTTAATGAATGTCTACACCAGTGCTATCCAACCCGTCTAAAATGGCCCGCCAGATCTTGGAACAATTTATAATATTTTTTTTAATAAAAAATAAAATATTTTTGAAAAAAATTATAAAAAGACATGGATTGATTCAGTATTTTTGAAAATTTAATACAGACCACTTGAGAATTGTGGCATTTTTAATTAGACTGCAAAGGAGGCGGTGGTTTGGTGAATTTATGTTCAGGGTGTCCCATGTCAACATTGGTGAAACTTCCAGTCACGTGATATCGGATAGTAGCAGTCTCCTTTTGCTGATTTGGCCAGGGTGGGGGGCGGGGCCACGCTGTAACCAAAGCCTATAATAAACAAGGCTCACCGACAAAACGGCCCCTACATAAAGGCCCCGGACTTATAGATGGACTAAAAGTAAAATGTTCAATCAAATATTAAATTCGTATTTTTACTCACCTATTCGGTGTCAGGTTTTGCTAATAATAAACAATAATAATGACGTCACAATAGTGAATTTAATAGCCTTTACGCGAACTGGTACCAATTGCGGCTGTTTGTTGACAAGAAACAATATTATAATAACATTAAAAGATATATTTTTTACAATTTTGCCACTTTTTTTAAGGGTGAAAAGGTTGGTAAAAGCTTAAAATTAAAAAAAAAGTAAAGTTTTTGATGAAAAATATTAAAAATTTGTCTGGGCCGTTTTGACCGGCGACTTTAGTCGGGGCCGCTTTGTCGGTGCTGTTTTGTCCGGGGCCGTTTTGAAGGGTCATTAATTAACAACCGCGTTTGGAATGATGCATGGCTAATGGTCAAAGGGTTTCAAGCTACCTGGTCATCTTAAAAATGCATGTGTCTCCCAAAATTGGTTTTGATTTTAAAGATAGGCAACCACGGCAAGTTAAGGTCCGTTCTGGAAGGAATGTTAATAATAGAACGAGGGTAATAAAAATGACACTTAAGGGTACTATAAAATTCGTAGATAACTGATGAGGAATGTTAACGAGTTGAAATTAAACCTGCCTGGGTTCGTCGAGGGGTGTCCATCCTGTATTTTTAAACATAATATGACCAATAGATTGTTTTTAGTTCAAGAATATGATCCATTCAGGAAGTAGAAAACATAAATAAAAGCTGTGTTTGTGGTAGTGCAGTTCACTCAAAAAGAGATCTGAGAGACAACAGATACGTTTTTTCAAAGGAAATTTGTTTCTAATAAAAAAGAAAGCCAATATGACGAGCAGGAAACGAAAAGTTACAGAAGAGTATCGTACTTTTAACTCTTTGTGGGAACTTGAAATTTTGTTGGTTTTTTTAAAATGAAAAGCCAGTGTGTTTGATTTGTCAGGCTACTATTTCTGTTATCAAAAAGGCAAATTTGCAGAGACACCACATGTTAGTGCTTGTGTAATATATTGAGTTTTATTCTTAGGGGAACTCACTCTCTTGACTTGTATTAGTTTTATTATGTTGAGTGATGTCCCTTACATGTAAAGTAGAATAATAAACAAGCAACATGAAACATGGCTTCTTCGTCACTTGTATTGTATATCTAGAATTATAAAACCACAATCCACTTCATTGGCGACGAGGATGGGATCATCCACTAAAAAAGAGCATACGCTTACGTAAGAAGAAGCTTGCTAGAGCATATTTGCTAAGTATTTTTAGGATAATGGCTCTGTATGGTCAGATAAACGAATTTAATTCTAATGAAGAAACCATACATGATTATTTAGATAGGTTAAGTTTCTACCTTGAAGCTAACGACGTGACGATAGAAGCCAAAAAGAGAGCTGTTTTGTTAACAGTCATAGGGCCTCAACAATTTAGGCTATTAAAGGACTTATGTGCACCATCTAGTCCAGCTACCAAGAGCTTTAACGAGCTGAGCAAACTTCTCACAAATCACCATGCGCCTGCACCACCAAAGTTCCTGTGTCGAGCCAGATTTGACGGTAGGACTCGTCAACCAAACGAGACTATATCAGAATATGTTGCAGCACTACGTCATCTAAGTGAATTCTGTGAATTCGGCGACACCCTGTCCGACAGACTATGTGAAAAGTTTGTCACCGGTGTGAACAGCCCTGATGTGCAGAGAAAGTTACTTCTCGAGACAGATCTAACATTGGAAAAAGCAATACAACTTGCTACTTCATTCCAGCAGTCATCCGATGCGGCCAGATCGCTGGCGCCTTCAGACATCCATGCAGTAGACAGCAGGTCAGTCAACAAACACCAACCCCATCAGAGCAGTTCAACTTATGCTAAACAGCCTGCAAATTCAAAACCTAGATCTAAATCTAGTAAGAATTGTCAAAAATGCCATCGATGCAACGGTCCCCATGCATCTCATCAGTGCAAATTCAAGTTAGCAACTTGCTATAAGTGCAGTAGGCAAGGTCACATTGCCAAGGCCTGCTTTGCAACGTCTTCGTCTGTTGCTAGATCTAGCCAGTCAGGACAGTACCGCAACCAAAGGCAGCACTATGTTAACTGTCACCGAGACAGCCTAACCCAACCAATGAACCACTCTACCAGTGAAAATGATCAAACTGATCCGCAGCCGGAGTTCAACCTGTTCTCTGTGTATTCAACAAGTCATGCTCCCATCAACGTACCAGTTTGTGTCAACGGTAAGAGCATCATCTTCCAGCTTGACACTGGAGCATCTCTAACCGTCATCACAAAGAAGGACTTTGACGCTGTCACAGGAGGATCAGTGCCTCTACAACCATGTCACAAGTGCCTCACAACATACACAGGTGACAATGTTCCAGTGATAGGAGAGTGTATAGTTCATATAAGCTGTAATGGTCAAAGTGTTAAACTTCCTCTTCTTGTGGTTGAAGGAAATGGACCACCATTACTAGGTAGGAACTGGTTAGTTGATCTTAAGTTAGACTGGGGGAGTATATTTTCAATGGACAAAGCAAGTGAATCTAGTTTTACTTCAATAGATAAAGTTATATCTGAAAATGAAGGTGTATTTGGTAGTTCAGGATTACTAAATGATAGGACAGTGAAGATAAGCATTAAAGATACAAATCCAAGATACTGCAAAGCTAGAGTTCCACCTTATGCAATGAGGGATAAAATTGAAAATGAGCTAAGCAGATTGGAATCTATGGGCATCATAAAGAAGGTAGACTATTCTGATTGGGCAACGCCCATTGTGCCAGTATTAAAGAAAGATGGTTCTGTAAGAATTTGTGGAGACTATAAAGCTACACTGAATAAGCAAATCGAGCTAAATAGGTACCCTATTCCTAACATTGAGGATATTTCTTTGAAATTAGCAGGAGGAGACAAATTCACTGAATTAGACTTTAGTCATGCTTACACTCAACTAGAACTTCATCCAGAGTCAAAAGTCTATACGACAATAAACACTCATAAGGGACTTTACCAGTATGAAAGACTATGTTTTGGGATATCATCCAGCCCTGGAATTTTCCAGGCTGTCATGGACAGTATTTTTCAGGAAATTCCAAATGTTTGTGTTTACTTTGACAATTTATATATAACTGGTAAGAACGACACTGAACATCTTAAAACACTTGATAAGGTCTTGAAAATAGTCAGTAAAAAAGGTTTAAAAATAAACAAAGATAAATGTCAATTCATGCTGACAGATATTAGTTTTCTGGGTTATAGATTGAACAGACAAGGTCTCAGACCTCAACCTGAGAAAACAAAAGCCATTAAAGAAGCACCCAAACCTGAGAATACCCAACAGCTAAGAGCTTTTTTGGGCTTGACAAATTACTATGCAAAGTTCATAGGGAATCTGTCTGATAAACTATCACCACTGTACAAGCTGCTGCAGAAAAATGCAACTTGGCACTGGGGTAAACAACAAGATGCTGCTTTTAATGCAGCAAAAGAAGCTTTGTCTTCTGACACCCTGCTGGCTCACTATGACCCAGGTAAAAGACTTATCTTAACATGTGATGCTTCACCAGATGGTGTAGGAGCAGTTTTATCTCACATAGATGAAAATGGTGACAGACCCATTGCTTTTGCAAGTAGATCTTTGAACCAGGCTGAGAAAAATTATTCTCAGTTAGATAGGGAAGGCTTAGGCATCATTTTTGGTGTTAAGAAATTTCACAAGTTTCTGTTTGGTAGAGAGTTCACCATCTTTACAGATCATAAGCCATTACTGGGTTTGTTTGGAGAAAACAAACCCCTGCCTGAGCATGCCTCACCAAGGATGCAAAGGTGGGCTATCACACTAGCCGCATACAATTATGAATTGAAATACAAACCTGGAGTTCAGAATAGTGCAGATGGTCTTAGTCGTTTACCTTTAAAAAACCAATGCCTTAGCTATGTACCAGAAGATGTATTTGTTCTTTTCACTATCATGGATAACTCCAATATAAATGTGAATGATGTTAAGAGAGAAACACAAAAAGATGAGTGCTTGATGAAAGTATATGAGTACTGTAAGAATGGTTGGCCTGAAGAATCAGTGAATGATGATTTAAAACCATATAAAATAAGAAAATTAGAGTTAAGTCTAGAAGATGGATGTGTGTTGTGGGGGTCAAGGGTTATTATCCCCAAAATGTTACAAAAAGAAGTTTTAAGAACTTTACATGATACCCATCTTGGTTCTTCCAAAATGAAGAGTCTTGCACGATCATGGTTCTGGTGGCCACATATGGATGCTGATATTGAAAAATATGTAAAGCTTTGTTCAAGCTGTGCACAACATTCAAATCAACCAGCTACAGCACCCTTGCAAAACTGGGATTGGCCAATCGAACCATGGAAACGTATCCATATAGATTTTGCAGGACCCTTCATGAACAAAATGTTCTTAATTGTTATTGATTCACATTCTAAGTGGTTAGAAGTTAAAATCATGAACACAATCACTGCAAGTGATACCATTATAGAACTTAAGGAAATATTTTCAACTCATGGGTTACCTGATCAAATTGTTTCAGATAATGGGCCTAGTTTCACTGCTCACGAGTTTAAACTATTTTGTTTAGCAAATGGTATTGAGCATATAACCACATCACCCTATCATCCTGCAGGGAATGGTTTGGCTGAAAGAGCGGTAGGCATATTCAAAACCGCTATGGTAAAAATGGGTACGGGTAACAAATTTTCTCTCAGAGAAAGAGTTAACAGGTTCTTAGCCAAATACCGCACAACTCCTCATATAACAACAGGTGTTGCACCATGTGAATTGCTGTGTGGTAGAAAAATTAAAACTCACCTTGACTTACTACATCCAACTGTTCAAAAGTCTGTTTCCCAACATCAACATACACAAAAATTAAATCATGACAAAACCTCCATTGAGAGAGAGTTTGGGGTTAATGATAATGTGTATCTGAGAAATTATGGGAGAGGGGAAAAATGGATGCCAGGTCAAATTGTTCAATGTACAGGACCTGTGTCTTATAAAGTAAAAACAAATAATGGACTTATTGTCCGTAGACATGCAGACCAGTTAAAAATAACTTGTGCAGATAATGAGTGCGAATCTGTCAATCCCACCAGATCTGACCGGTTCACACCAACTCAGTTTGTTCCACAACCAATGTCTGTTGATATGAGTGAACCAAGTATTCTAGAGTCAGAAAATGTAAATTCTGGAATTAAGGATTTAGATCCTGGACTCCCTGAGCTAGAGAGACCAGATGGTCAGAATCTTGAGTCACCAAATCAACAGCCACTGAGAAGGTCAAACAGGAAAATCAAAGTCCCAGATAAGTTAAACCTTTGATTTTAAAAGAGGACTTTGACATCATTGTTTTGTATTGTAATTATGTTGTAGCATATTTTGCATTTGTTTGTAAGGATTCAAATCATGTAATGTTCATGTTACAATATATTTAGTGATTCATTGAATTGTTTAACATTTCAGAAGGAATGGATAGGCCTATATACATATATATGTATATATATATGTATATAATGTTTAGTATTGACTTTTGAGGTGTTATTAATTGAAAAGGGATGATTATTCATAATGCAGTTTCATACATTTCTTTATAGAAGAGCAATGATAATTCAATCTTTCTTTTATTATTGCTTGGAAATTCTAATGTGTTAAAGTAGAGAATAAAAAGGTAGTTTTAAGATACATGTACTATCATTTATTCTCTGGAAATTATGTTAGTATTTACTAAGGGTAAAGGGATGTAATATATTGAGTTTTATTCTTAGGGGAACTCACTCTCTTGACTTGTATTAGTTTTATTATGTTGAGTGATGTCCCTTACATGTAAAGTAGAATAATAAACAAGCAACATGAAACATGGCTTCTTCGTCACTTGTATTGTATATCTAGAATTATAAAACCACAATCCACTTCAGCTTGCCAATTTTTATAACGATTATCCGAAATGAACGAAGCTAATATAGCAGAATGTCAGTTTTTTAAAGAAGAAGTTAAATGGCCAGCGAAATTTTTCCCTTCAGATTTTCAGTTCAAGTTATTGTTCTACTGAAGAGTCTTTTAATATTTGCTGGTTATTAGCAAAGAAAAAAAATCGTACCTAGATAGTGAGACGGTTACACTTTTTTTTCAAGAATGTGCCAATTTATTATTTTCTGTGTTTAAAAAAAGAGAAATAAAGAAATAAATATTTTATCTTCAGTTTTCCAACCAGACTGTTGCAAAGCGTGTTGAAAGTATGTCCAGTAACATATTGGAGCAGTTGCTTACGGATTTAAAACTGCTTCTGTTTTCAGTCTGGCATTGGATGAATCATGTCATATCACTGACACGGTCCAACTTATTGTTTGAGTTAGGTTTGACAAGAGGCAGACATTTAAAGAAGAATTATTGACACTAATTCCTTTGAAAAATACACCCCGTGGTGAGGATGGTCCTCCAGCAATGGTAGGAATGAAAGTTGGCCTCATTGGCTTGCTGATGGCTGACAATGATTTTCCAGATATTCTGTTCTTTATCTTTATGAGACTTTGTTTAGCGCACCCCCCAAAAAAAATTCACTTTGGCACCCCTTTGCTCATTGTTTTTACACCAATGAATTAAAGTAGTATTTCAATGTCAGCATTTTTACATTGCTGATTCCTTACATATAAATTGGCATTTACATAATAAACAAAGAAGTATAAGGCTACCAGAAGGCTTAACGGCAAAAATTTTGAGGCATTTCGAAAGGGTAACCCAGATACAGTGGCGTAGAAAGAGGTTGGCAAGGGAAGCAAATGCCCGGGTGGCACTTTGGGGCGGCAAATTCATAGTCCTTAATTAGCTTGAAAGATAAAAAAATTAAGAGAAAATGGAGCTCTTTTGTCAAAATACAATAAACACCAAATATTATGAGAACGTAACACTTATGTGCAGGTAATTCAATTTGATTCTTCAAATGTGACACCTGTTACTGTTGTAAAAGGAACAATTAATGAACCCTATCAATTTTAAACATGAGACAATCAAAAGCTGGCATTTTGTTAGGGGCGGCACACTACCCGTAGTTATATCATTTTGTTAGGGGCGGCACACTACCGGTAGTTATATCATTTTGTTAGGGGCGGCACACTACCCGTAGTTATATCATTTTGTTAGGGGCGGCACACTACCCGTAGTTATATCATTTTGTTAGGGGCGGCACACTACCCGTAGTTGTATCATTTTGTTAGGGGCGGCACACTACCCGTAGTTATATAATTTTGTTAGGGGCGGCACACTACCCGTAGTTATATCATTTTGTTAGGGGCGGCACACTACCCGTAGTTATATCATTTTGTTAGGGGCGGCACACTACCCGTAGTTATATCATTTTGTTAGGGGCGGCACACTACCCGTAGTTATATCATTTTGTTAGGGGCGGCACACTACCCGTAGTTATATCATTTTGTTAGGAGCGGCACACTACCCGTAGTTATATCATTTTGTTACGGCGGCACACTACCCGTAGTTATATCATTTTGTTAGTGGCGGCACACTACCCGTAGTTATATCATTTTGTTAGTGGCGGCACACTACCCGTAGTTATATCATTTTGTTAGGGGCAGCACACTACCCGTAGTTATATAATTTTGTTAGGGGCGGCACACTACCCGTAATTATATCATTTTGTTAGTGGCGGCACACTACCCGTAGTTATATAATTTTGTTAGGGGCGGCACACTACCCGTAATAATATCATTTTGTTAGGCGCGGCACACTACCCGTAGTTTATCATTTTTTAGGGGCGGCACACTACCCGTAGTTATATCATTTTGTTAGGGGCGGCACACTACCCGTAGTTATATCATTTTGTTAGGGGCGGCACACTACCCGTAGTTATATCATTTTGTTAGGGGCGGCACACTACCCGTAGTTATATCATTTTCTTAGGGGCGGCACACTACCCGTAGTTATATCATTTTGTTAGGGGCGGCACACTACCCGTAGTTATATCATTGTGTTAGGGGCGGCACACTACCCGTAGTTATATCATTTTGTTAGGGGCGGCACACTATCCGTAGTTATATCATTTTGTTAGAGGCGGCACACTACCCGTAGTTATATCATTTTGTTAGGGGCGGCACACTACCCGTATTTATATCATTTTGTTAGGGGCGGCACAATTTCCCGTAGTTATATAATTTTCTTAGGGGCGGCACACTACCCGTAGTTATATCATTTTGTTAGGGGCGGCACACTACCCGTAGTTATATCATTTTGTTAGGGGCGGCACACTACCCATAGTTATATCATTTTGTTAGGGATGGCACACTACCCGTAGTTACATCATTTTGTTAGGGGCGGCACACTACCCGTAGTTATGTCATGTTGTTAGGGGCGGCACACTACCCGTAGTTATATCATTTTGTTAGGGGCGGCATACTACCCGTAGTTATATCATTTTGTTAGGGGCGGCACACTACCCGTAGTTATATCATTTTGTTAGGGGCGGCACACTACCCGTACTTATATCATTTTGTTAGAGGCGGCACACTACCCGTAGTTATATCATTTTGTTAGGGGCGGCACACTACCCGTAGTTACATCATTTTGTTATCGGCTGCACACTACCCGTAGTTATGTCATTTTGTTAGAGCGGCACACTAACCTTAGTTATATAATTGTGTTACGGGCGGCACACTACCCGTAGTTATATCATTTTGTTAGTGGCGGCACACTACCCGTAATTATATCATTTTGTTAGTGGCGGCACACTACCCGTAGTTATATCATTTTGTTAGGGGCAGCACACTACCCGTAGTTATATAATTTTGTTAGGGGCGGCACACTACCCGTAATTATATCATTTTGTTAGTGGCGGCACACTACCCGTAGTTATATAATTTTGTTAGGGGCGGCACACTACCCGTAATAATATCATTTTGTTAGGCGCGGCACACTACCCGTAGTTTATCATTTTTTAGGGGCGGCACACTACCCGTAGTTATATCATTTTGTTAGGGGCGGCACACTACCCGTAGTTATATCATTTTGTTAGGGGCGGCACACTACCCGTAGTTATATCATTTTGTTAGGGGCGGCACACTACCCGTAGTTATATCATTTTGTTAGGGGCGGCACACTACCCGTAGTTATATCATTTTGTTAGGGGCGGCACACTACCCGTAGTTATATCATTTTGTTAGGGGCGGCACACTACCCGTAGTTATATCATTTTGTTAGGGGCGGCACACTACCCGTAGTTATATCATTTTCTTAGGGGCGGCACACTACCCGTAGTTATATCATTTTGTTAGGGGCGGCACACTACCCGTAGTTATATCATTGTGTTAGGGGCGGCACACTACCCGTAGTTATATCATTTTGTTAGGGGCGGCACACTATCCGTAGTTATATCATTTTGTTAGAGGCGGCACACTACCCGTAGTTATATCATTTTGTTAGGGGCGGCACACTACCCGTATTTATATCATTTTGTTAGGGGCGGCACAATTTCCCGTAGTTATATCATTTTGTTAGGGGCGGCACACTACCCGTAGTTACAAGATACCACATACGTATTCCTTTGTATTCGATAGCTCTTGTTTCTGTTACAAGATACCACATACGTATTCCTGTGTATTCGATAGCTCTTATTTCTGTTACAAGATACCACATACGTATTCCTTTGTATTCGATAGCTCTTGTTTCTGTTACAATATACCACATACGTATTCCTTTGTATTCGATAGCTCTTGTTTCTGTTACAATATACCACATACGTATTCCTTTGTTTCTGTTACAAGATACCACATACGTATTCCTTTGTATTCGATAGCTCATATTTCTGTTACAAGATACCACATACGTATTCCTTTGTATTCGATAGCTCTTGTTTCTGTTACAATATACCACATACGTATTCCTTTGTTTCTGTTACAAGATACCACATACGTATTCCTTTGTATTCGATAGCTCTCCATATATTTCACATAAAGTTCAAAAAGTCCATTTGTGCAATGTGAAAAGATTGAAAATCAGAGAGAATTTGCTTTTGTTTTTGTTTGTATGTTGTTTTTTTTTGTTGTAGATTGGAAAACATGTAATCTCTCGAAACATGTATTTTATGAAATCAATTACGCTCACAATTATTAATAAACGTTAATAGTTAATAAGTGCTAATAAAATTATTTTCAAATATTACTCACAGAGAACTCATTGAATACTTAAAGGATGATTTGACTTATTATAACATTTTTTTTGGAGATCTTATTGTATTTGAATCTTTCAGTCAAACAAAATACGAGAGAGCAAATTTTTGCGGGGAATATGTAGTCATGTTATGAAAATAAAATCAGTTGACGGAAAAAATTCATTCATGATAAGATGAGGTTACTGTAGAAAATTATTTGAGGTTTTGGAAGGTACATAATTTGTAAAACCGATATGAAACATTCTAATCTACATAACTGAAATTTTGCCTATAATTTAGAGTATTAAAGTATCTCACAGGAAATTGTCCAGCTAGGATTATTTTATCTCGCGGGGAAAAAATTAATTAATAAATTTATATCAATTTTATTAAGATATTTAGGCTTGATATATAATATAATATATATTCATTATGGATATTCCTTACAAGTTACAAAAGTAATTCCAGCTGCGAAATAAGCATGCTTAAAATTAAGTTAATGAAAAACGTGTTTTGATCAAAAATGCAATTTTGGCCTTTGAGCATGGCATTGCTGACACTATTTATACATATAAGTTTGTGCTATGAGAAAAAAAAAGAAAACAAATTTCAAAAAATAAACGAAAGCTCTTCTATTTAAAATTAACATAAAATATAGGGTCCTTGTGATGATTTTCTAATTTTAAAAAACATCGTTTTCTTATGATATCAACATATTTTCGCGGTAGATCTGGGTTCTGGCCCAAGCTGCACATACCCACGCTACGCCGCTGCCCGGGAACCCGTTCAAGTTTTGGACTGGTACCCGGCAGATTTTTTCAACAATATTGACTGCCCTACTGAGATAAATTCGTTATTTCCACAAGTAAAGATAGATATATTAGAGGCGTGGTATAAACTAGTTAGGTAGAAGTATATATAGTGATATTAACCAGTGAGATAGATATATTAGAGGCGTGGTATAAACTAGTTAGGTAGAAGTATATATAGTGATATTAACCAGTGAGATAGATATATTAGAGGCGTGGTATAAACTAGTTAGGTAGAAGTATATATAGTGATATTAACCAGTGAGGTAGAAGTATATATAGTGATATTAACCAGTGAGATAGATTTTGTTGTATTGTATTAACTATTGAGTTATATTTTGTTGTATGCACTAATGGGGTATATTAAATATGATGGGGAAGGAACTGATTTTTTGGTGAAGTTAATGAACTTGGTGCGATTGAAGAACTCAATGCAGTAAGTGCAATTCCTCTTCATTACCTAAGGCAGTGGTGGGAAAACTACGGCCCGCGGGCCGCATGCGGCCCGTTGGCATATACATGTTGCGTTCTTATGTCGATGTTAATTTTCTTTGTTAAGCATTTTCGCTTTATTTTTAAAATTTTATTCCGAGTATTTGATTGATTTGAATCTAGGTATATTAAATTGGTTTTAAGGTTCCATAATTGATTTCTGATCATTAGTCATTAATTGTTAAGTGGCTTTTGTTTATGATTTACATATTGGCAGGTTTTGTTTTTTTTAAACTTGTAATTTAAAAATGAATTGACGTTGATTAAACCATAAGTGCTTCATAAAAAAGAAAAGAAAGATTGTGACGAAGTTCGTGTTTTTAATGAAGATTGGACTGCTAAATATTGCTTCACAACCGTTGGCAGCAAAGCTTGATGTGCCTGAGTGTGTGAGCGTCTTTAAGGAGTACGTCTTTTAGGGCATGGAATGGGTTGCCTGAAGAAACCAGGAAAGCCAACACTTTATCAGCATTTAAATCTCTAATAAAAATGCAGGACTAAACACAAACCATAGATAAGCATAGGACGCAATAATCTTCTGTATAAAAGGAGCGTATGTAAACAGATAAGATAAGATAAACAATTAAAAAAATAATTTAAAAAATCTAACACATTTTGATTTCGGACAATAGTTAACGATCGAAGACTGAAAAGGGAATGTCCAGGAATTGGTTAATAATTTAGACAAGCAGCAAACTGTTTCCACCAAATAGTCTTTTATACAAGATGATGCAACCGAAGCCAGTTGTGTACTGTCCCATAAGATTGTAAACGGAAAAGGTATTTTTCTGGCATATAGTCTATAAAGGAATGCTTGGCAGATGCAGCAAGATTTATCTGTCCAGAAAAGATAAAAAATGTGATCGCATTTCTTTATCAAGGAGAACTGTAGTCAGGCGTTTTGAAAAAAATTAGCGCCAATTTGATGGCCCAACTTCGTGATGCAAGCAAAGACTTTGTGTGGTACTCTCTTGCGTTGGACGAAGTACTGATGTACAGGATACAGCACTTTTGTGGGTATTTATACGGGAAATAAACACTCGACTTGAGCTTACCTGTAGCCGTCTGCTATAGTTAACCCTCAGCAGTCCGCCTTAGTGACCGGCACGGGTCACTGCAGGTTCACTCCAGACCATGAAGTGACTGGAGTTCACTCGAGATGACTGGAGTTCACCACACCAGCGGGCCAGTAACACACTGCCCCTGGTCTGGGTGAGAGATTGATTGCTAATATTGTGTTAGTGTGCACACCCACACAGCGCCGCACCATGTTCACCACACTGAGATGCACTAGGTGGTATGAGAAGTACGGAGAGAATGACAGTTTCATGCGCTAGAAAAAAAAGGTGAACATGATAACTAAAGTTCCAATATTGTGAATAAACACTGTTAAAAAGACAACTGTTTCAGTCCCACCTTTGTGACTTGTCTTAAATTAAAGCCTCCACACGGCAACATACCGAAGAATTATTTAGTGTTGAGCCACTCAAAGACACAACTAAAGGCCAGGATTTATTCAATGCTGTTAAGAAATGCATTGAAAGAACTGGTTTGGTGTGGAACAAGATAGCAAGTGTAAAAAAAGAGTGCTGACCATTCACTCTTACCTCTGCACTAGTTCATCCATCATAAAAGTCTGTGCAAAGCTGCGTTGAATATCAAGCATGTTATTGACCCAGTTGTCAGTGTGATAAATCAGAGCCAGGTTATAACCACAGGCAGTTCAGGGCACTGCTTGAAGATTTGGAAACTGAATATTATGATATTTTCTACCACAGCAGGGTCCGCTGGCTGGGCCTGGGCAAGATATTGAGGCGAGTGTGGGGTCTCAAGGAAGAAATAGTTATGTTCCTGGAGATCAAGGGTTTGTTTGTGACTTTGTTACTAACATTTTTAATGAAGAGTGGAAGTCAGTCTTCATGATATCATTGACATTATGGAAAAGTTGAATGTCAAACTTCAGAGCAATATTTTGTTTGCACATTAAATGTATGTGTATGTTATATCATTTCAGGCAAAGCTCTCCCTGTTCTCGAGGCAAGCAAATGAAAACAGGTTTTGCCATTTCCCATTGCTGAAACAGAAAACCATTTCTAGTGAAAAGGCTAACAAGTACAAGGCTCTGTAGGATGACTTAGTCGTGAAATGTGACAAGAGGTTCCAAGACTTCAATAACCTTTGAACCACTCTTCAATATCATCAGTTCACCATTTAGTGCAAAAGCTTATTCAGCCTCAGAGGATATACAGGAGATGCTTGACCTAGAAGCAGATTATATCCTGAAAGAGAAGTTCAAGTCATTTCTTTTGCAAGAGTTTTATGGATGTTTGTCAGTAGCAGTATTTCTACACTAAAAACATTTGCTGCAAAACTTGTGTCAATATTTGGGTCCACATACATCTGTGAGCAAGCTTTTTCTTGCATGAAAATAAACAAGTCTAAGAAACGATCGAAGTTGACTGACTGCAATTTGAATGCTCTCATGGGAATCACAAGTAAATTTGTTCCACGGTTCAAGAACGTCATCCGAAATTGTAAACAGTTACATACTTCTCATTAATTATAATTATAATCTATGGCCAACAAACTTTTGTTGAAATAATAATGAATATTAAAATCTTATTATCAAATTAGAAACTGTTTCAGTTTGTATTTTAAAATGTAATGTACATATGTAATAGAGTGTGAAAGTGAAATAAAATGACAATTACATGGTAAATAAAAAAGTGAATCTTACCTTAATTAATGCCAACGCAGCTTGGACAACTACGGCTACAAAAAGGGACAGCCACACATCGTAAACATCTACATCTGTTCCAGTGTTCGTCTGACTAGATTGACATCTACAGCGACACCCGTGGCAGTGAGACAACTTGGACTTATCTTGATGTTCTACTAGAAGAGGCCAGTGAATGCGGTGATCCATCAGAGCAAAATGTCCACAACATCGTCGGTTTGGTTTTATAAAGCTTTAAAACTGGAGTCGTGATTGCTTGCTCCATTAAGTTTTATCCAATAGTATAGTGACATAGATGTTTTATCCATTAAAGGTGTAATTTAATTGTCTTTGCTTGTGTTGCTTCTGCAGTTTGTTTTGATATCTAAGCCAATGCCAAACCCTAAACTTGTGAATTGAACCATGACTGATGACTTGTGCATAGGATGAATGCTTTAGTCTTGTTTCTCTGCAAAGGAAAAAAATGTTTTAGGGGACATACATTTTGGAGAGTCTATGAAAAAAAGACAGAGCTTAGAAGATAAACCATTACCGAACTTGTACTACGTATTTAATAAGGGAAAACAATCAAGATATTCTTAGCATAAGGTAATAGAGTGGGCTTAGTATGCTAAAATAAGTCATATAAATATTGTTAGGTTTCTTTTAAAGAAATAAATTGGAAACAAAAACATAACAGACACCTGCCGACAAAAAATTGCCATGATGAAGTCCTAGACACATATGATCCTGTCTAACTTTGACTAAACACAAGGAACGTTCAAGTAACTCTTAAAAACTGCTATTCACTCAAAAGTCACCAAGTTCATTCGCACAGGGAAGACATCGCCCCCCCCCACCCGCAGGTATGTAAAAAAAAGTTCAGAGCTACAGGGAAAAAGGGGATGACACAATTTTTTTTAAGAAGCATATTGACCTCGGTTTCATATGCGATGATGTGTGACAACAATCTTGTTGTTAGAAACACAACAAATAACTGGGAGAAAGAGTGGCAGAAATCATTCATCATCGTCGACGGATGCCCAAGTTAGCCTTACAACATAACAATATAATAAGGAAATAAAACGGACAAAAATGGGTGAGACTGCAATGAAGATTTTAGATAAACAAATATATGTTATTAAAACGGTGTGAATAGGCCTGTGCCTGACCAGACGTCATGGATCAACGGGTATATCACAACAATATTATTAGTGCACAAGGATATAAATTTAATGTGGGAGTGGCAATTTTATACATTAACCATGAGCGAAAGAAAAAAAATCCGAACTAATCCTCTGGATCATCACTCAAGGGGTTTTTCCAACTATAATAACATAAAAACATAACATTAGTTTACCTTAGAACTTTGTATTTAGCAAAATGAGGATGACGGAATCCGATCAGCTGTGTACATGGACTCGAACAACTTCCAACAACCTATTCTCGGTGGGAACGAGACACTGACTGGCCGTATATCCGTTTCGAGTTTAGCCCGCTTATTTTACAGCGACCAATGAAATGACAGAGTGTAAAGTTCAGCAAATATTATGTGTACACATTGAACTATTAGTAGCATCTTCAGTCCAAAAAAGTGCTTTATTTTATACTGCATGTTATGTGTACACAGTGAGTATATTAGCAGCTTCAGTCCAACAAAGGTCATTATTTATATACTGCATGCTTATGTGTACACTGTGACTATATTAGCCGCTTCAGTCCAACAAAGTGCATTATTTATATATTGCATGATTATGTGTACACAGTGACTATATTAGCAGCTTCAGTCCAACAAAGGTCATTATTTATATATTGCATGATTATGTGTATACACTGACAATATATTAGCAGCTTCAGTCCAGCAAATGCTACATGTCTAAAATATGTGACGTTTGTTTCCTGTGGAAACTATTAACGAGTATGTTATTTCTGTACAATTTGTCTTGTGTATACCTGACCCATTTGTAGTGACGCCTTCATTTAACTCAGCAAGTTTGCCTTTTCTTAATTCCTATTGCAGCATATAACCATGATGCAAACTCTTCATGACATTTTCATGGTTTCGCTTCAAAATGCTGGCTTGATAATTTGCTAGCAATGTTTGGCAGATGAGACAAATTCACTTACCCTCATTATATTTATTTGTAGTCTTCTTCCCATTGTAATAGAAAACTTCCATTTTCAATATTTGTATTTCCTGTAAATGTTTGTAATATTTGATGTACACTTATAAATAATAATGCGTTACTAAATTTAGTAGGGCTAACAGACCGATGATAGCCAATACCATGAAATGTGTATTTTTTACTGAACCATCACAAGAAAAATAGTAGTTAACATCACAAACCAACCAGAAACTAATAGTTTCATAATAGTTTCATTAAAATTAAAACTTTCATTTAATTTTTATAATAAATATTTCAAACTAAAAGATTTAATTGTATAAAGTGTTCGTGAGAAGCAATGTGAACATGGAAGAGTATCACTGGTAGGCCTGTCAACGGGTGCCCGGGAACCCGGGTACCCGTTGCCGAGGAATAACCCGGGTAGTAAAATTGCGCCCGGTTACCCGTGAAAA